>CAKZFB020000010.1:0-106805 GCA_936432065.2 Rutpela maculata
CATCCTAATTTCATCAAACCCATCCTAATTTCTTCAAACCCATGCTAAATTGCTCAAACCTCAGGTAAATTTTCAAACCACATAAATTTTCGTTCGGTTTCATCAAACCCATCCTAATTTCGTCAAACCCATGCTAAATATGTCAAACCTCACATAAATTTTCAAACCTCACATAAATTTTCGTTCGGTTTCATCAAACCCATCCTAATTTCTTCAAACCCATGCTAAATTGCTCAAACCTCACATAAATTTTCAAACCACATAAATTTTCGTTCGGTTTCATCAAACCCATCCCAATTTCTTCAAACCCATGCTAATTTGCTCAAACCTCAGATAAATTTTCAAACCTCATAAATTTTCGTTCGGATTCATCAAACCCATCCTAATTTCATCAAACCCATTCTAATTTCTTCAAACCCATGCTAAATTGCTCAAACCTCACATAAATTTTCAAACCACATAAATTTTCGCTCGGTTTCATCAAACCCATCCTAATTTCATCAAACCCATCCTAATTTCTTCAAACCCATGCTAAATTGCTCAAACCTCAGGTAAATTTTCAAACCACATAAATTTTCGTTCGGTTTCATCAAACCCATCCTAATTTCGTCAAACCCATGCTAAATATGTCAAACCTCACATAAATTTTCAAACCTCACATAAATTTTCGTTCGGTTTCATCAAACCCATCCTAATTTCTTCAAACCCATGCTAAATTGCTCAAACCTCACATAAATTTTCAAACCACATAAATTTTCGTTCGGTTTCATCAAACCCATCCTAATTTCTTCAAACCCATGCTAATTTGCTCAAACCTCAGATAAATTTTCAAACCTCATAAATTTTCGTTCGGATTCATCAAACCCATCCTAATTTCATCAAACCCATCCTAATTTCTTCAAACCCATGCTAAATTGCTCAAACCTCAGGTAAATTTTCAAACCACATAAATTTTCGTTCGGTTTCATCAAACCAATCCTAATTTCGTCAAACCCATGCTAAATATGTCAAACCTCACATAAATTTTCAAACCACATAAATTTTCGTTCGGTTTCATCAAACCCATCCTAATTACTTCAAACCCATGCTAATTTGCTCAAACCTCAGATAAATTTTCAAACCTCATAAATTTTCGTTCGGATTCATCAAACCCATCCTAATTTCGTCAAACCCATGCTAATTTTGTCAAACCTCACATAAATTTTCAAACCTCACATAAATTTTCGTTCGGTTTCATCAAACCCATCCTAATTTCTTCAAACCCATGCTAATTTGCTCAAACCTCAGATAAATTTTCAAACCTCATAAATTTTCGTTCGGATTCATCAAACCCATCCTAATTTCATCAAACCCATCCTAATTTCTTCAAACCCATGCTAAATTGCTCAAACCTCACATAAATTTTCAAACCACATAAATTTTCGTTCGGTTTCATCAAACCCATCCTAATTTCATCAAACCCATCCTAATTTCTTCAAACCCATGCTAAATTGCTCAAACCTCAGGTAAATTTTCAAACCACATAAATTTTCGTTCGGTTTCATCAAACCCATCCTAATTTCGTCAAACCCATGCTAAATATGTCAAACCTCACATAAATTTTCGTTCGGTTTCATCAAACCCATCCTAATTTCTTCAAACCCATGCTAAATTGCTCAAACCTCACATAAATTTTCAAACCACATAAATTTTCGTTCGGTTTCATCAAACCCATCCTAATTTCATCAAACCCATCCTAATTTCTTCAAACCCATGCTAAATTGCTCAAACCTCAGGTAAATTTTCAAACCACATAAATTTTCGTTCGGTTTCATCAAACCCATCCTAATTTCGTCAAACCCATGCTAAATATGTCAAACCTCACATAAATTTTCAAACCTCACATAAATTTTCGTTCGGTTTCATCAAACCCATCCTAATTTCTTCAAACCCATGCTAAATTGCTCAAACCTCACATAAATTTTCAAACCACATAAATTTTCGTTCGGTTTCATCAAACCCATCCTAATTTCTTCAAACCCATGCTAATTTGCTCAAACCTCAGATAAATTTTCAAACCTCATAAATTTTCGTTCGGATTCATCAAACCCATCCTAATTTCATCAAACCCATCCTAATTTCTTCAAACCCATGCTAAATTGCTCAAACCTCACATAAATTTTCAAACCACATAAATTTTCGTTCGGTTTCATCAAACCCATCCTAATTTCATCAAACCCATCCTAATTTCTTCAAACCCATGCTAAATTGCTCAAACCTCAGGTAAATTTTCAAACCACATAAATTTTCGTTCGGTTTCATCAAACCCATCCTAATTTCGTCAAACCCATGCTAAATATGTCAAACCTCACATAAATTTTCAAACCTCACATAAATTTTCGTTCGGTTTCATCAAACCCATCCTAATTTCTTCAAACCCATGCTAAATTGCTCAAACCTCACAAAAATTTTCAAACCACATAAATTTTCGTTCGGTTTCATCAAACCCATCCTAATTTCTTCAAACCCATGCTAATTTGCTCAAACCTCAGATAAATTTTCAAACCTCATAAATTTTCGTTCGGATTCATCAAACCCATCCTAATTTCATCAAACCCATCCTAATTTCTTCAAACCCATGCTAAATTGCTCAAACCTCAGGTAAATTTTCAAACCACATAAATTTTCGTTCGGTTTCATCAAACCCATCCTAATTTCGTCAAACCCATGCTAAATATGTCAAACCTCACATAAATTTTCAAACCACATAAATTTTCGTTCGGTTTCATCAAACCCATCCTAATTTCTTCAAACCCATGCTAATTTGCTCAAACCTCAGATAAATTTTCAAACCTCATAAATTTTCGTTCGGATTCATCAAACCCATCCTAATTTCGTCAAACCCATGCTAATTTTGTCAAACCTCACAAAAATTTTCAAACCTCACATAAATTTTCGTTCGGTTTCATCAAACCCATCCTAATTTCTTCAAACCCATGCTAAATTGCTCAAACCTCACATAAATTTTCAAACCACATAAATTTTCGTTCAGTTTCATCAAACCCATCCTAATTTCATCAAACCCATCCTAATTTCTTCAAACCCATGCTAAATTGCTCAAACCTCAGGTAAATTTTCAAACCACATAAATTTTCGTTCGGTTTCATCAAACCCATCCTAATTTCGTCAAACCCATGCTAAATATGTCAAACCTCACATAAATTTTCAAACCTCACATAAATTTTCGTTCGGTTTCATCAAACCCATCCTAATTTCTTCAAACCCATGCTAAATTGCTCAAACCTCACATAAATTTTCAAACCACATAAATTTTCGTTTGGTTTCATCAAACCCATCCTAATTTCTTCAAACCCATGCTAATTTGCTCAAACCTCAGATAAATTTTCAAACCTCATAAAATTTCGTTCGGATTCATCAAACCCATCCTAATTTCATCAAACCCATCCTAATTTCTTCAAACCCATGCTAAATTGCTCAAACCTCAGGTAAATTTTCAAACCACATAAATTTTCGTTCGGTTTCATCAAACCCATCCTAATTTCGTCAAACCCATGCTAAATATGTCAAACCTCACATAAATTTTCAAACCACATAAATTTTCGTTCGGTTTCATCAAACCCATCCTAATTTCTTCAAACCCATGCTAATTTGCTCAAACCTCAGATAAATTTTCAAACCTCATAAATTTTCGTTCGGATTCATCAAACCCATCCTAATTTCGTCCAACCCATGCTAATTTTGTCAAACCTCACATAAATTTTCAAACCTCACATAAATTTTCGTTCGGTTTCATCAAACCCATCCTAATTTCTTCAAACCCATCCTAATTTCTTCAAACCCATGCTAAATTGCTCAAACCTCACATAAATTTTCAAACCACATAAATTTTCGTTCGGTTTCATCAAACCCATCCTAATTTCATCAAACCCATCCTAATTTCTTCAAACCCATGCTAAATTGCTCAAACCTCAGGTAAATTTTCAAACCACATAAATTTTCGTTCGGTTTCATCAAACCCATCCTAATTTCGTCAAACCCATGCTAAATATGTCAAACCTCACATAAATTTTCAAACCTCACATAAATTTTCGTTCGGTTTCATCAAACCCATCCTAATTTCTTCAAACCCATGCTAAATTGCTCAAACCTCACATAAATTTTCAAACCACATAAATTTTCGTTCGGTTTCATCAAACCCATCCTAATTTCTTCAAACCCATGCTAATTTGCTCAAACCTCAGATAAATTTTCAAACCTCATAAATTTTCGTTCGGATTCATCAAACCCATCCTAATTTCATCAAACCCATCCTAATTTCTTCAAACCCATGCTAAATTGCTCAAACCTCACATAAATTTTCAAACCACATAAATTTTCGTTCGGTTTCATCAAACCCATCCTAATTTCATCAAACCCATGCTAAATTGCTCAAACCTCAGGTAAATTTTCAAACCACATAAATTTTCGTTCGGTTTCATCAAACCCATCCTAATTTCGTCAAACCCATGCTAAATATGTCAAACCTCACATAAATTTTCAAACCTCACATAAATTTTCGTTCGGTTTCATCAAACCCATCCTAATTTCTTCAAAGCCATGCTAAATTGCTCAAACCTCACATACATTTTCAAACCACATAAATTTTCGTTCGGTTTCATCAAACCCATCCTAATTTCATCAAACCCATCCTAATTTCTTCAAACCCATGCTAAATTGCTCAAACCTCAGGTAAATTTTCAAACCACATAAATTTTCGTTCGGTTTCATCAAACCCATCCTAATTTCGTCAAACCCATGCTAAATATGTCAAACCTCACATAAATTTTCGTTCGGTTTCATCAAACCCATCCTAATTTCTTCAAACCCATGCTAAATTGCTCAAACCTCACATAAATTTTCAAACCACATAAATTTTCGTTCGGTTTCATCAAACCCATCCTAATTTCATCAAACCCATCCTAATTTCTTCAAACCCATGCTAAATTGCTCAAACCTCAGGTAAATTTTCAAACCACATAAATTTTCGTTCGGTTTCATCAAACCCATCCTAATTTCGTCAAACCCATGCTAAATATGTCAAACCTCACATAAATTTTCAAACCTCACATAAATTTTCGTTCGGTTTCATCAAACCCATCCTAATTTCTTCAAACCCATGCTAAATTGCTCAAACCTCACATAAATTTTCAAACCACATAAATTTTCGTTCGGTTTCATCAAACCCTTCCTAATTTCTTCAAACCCATGCTAATTTGCTCAAACCTCAGATAAATTTTCAAACCTCATAAATTTTCGTTCGGATTCATCAAACCCATCCTAATTTCATCAAACCCATCCTAATTTCTTCAAACCCATGCTAAATTGCTCAAACCTCAGGTAAATTTTCAAACCACATAAATTTTCGTTCGGTTTCATCAAACCCATCCTAATTTCGTCAAACCCATGCTAAATATGTCAAACCTCACATAAATTTTCAAACCACATAAATTTTCGTTCGGTTTCATCAAACCCATCCTAATTTCTTCAAACCCATGCTAATTTGCTCAAACCTCAGATAAATTTTCAAACCTCATAAATTTTCGTTCGGATTCATCAAACCCATCCTAATTTCGTCAAACCCATGCTAATTTTGTCAAACCTCACATAAATTTTCAAACCTCACATAAATTTTCGTTCGGTTTCATCAAACCCATCCTAATTTCTTCAAACCCATGCTAAATTGCTCAAACCTCACATAAATTTTCAAACCACATAAATTTTCGTTCGGTTTCATCAAACCCATCCTAATTTCATCAAACCCATCCTAATTTCTTCAAACCCATGCTAAATTGCTCAAACCTCAGGTAAATTTTCAAACCACATAAATTTTCGTTCGGTTTCATCAAACCCATCCTAATTTCGTCAAACCCATGCTAAATATGTCAAACCTCACATAAATTTTCAAACCTCACATAAATTTTCGTTCGGTTTCATCAAACCCATCCTAATTTCTTCAAACCCATGCTAAATTGCTCAAACCTCACATAAATTTTCAAACCACATAAATTTTCGTTCGGTTTCATCAAACCCATCCTAATTTCATCAAACCCATCCTAATTTCTTCAAACCCATGCTAAATTGCTCAAACCTCAGGTAAATTTTCAAACCACATAAATTTTCGTTCGGTTTCATCAAACCCATCCTAATTTCGTCAAACCCATGCTAAATATGTCAAACCTCACATAAATTTTCGTTCGGTTTCATCAAACCCATCCTAATTTCTTCAAACCCATGCTAAATTGCTCAAACCTCACATAAATTTTCAAACCACATAAATTTTCGTTCGGTTTCATCAAACCCATCCTAATTTCATCAAACCCATCCTAATTTCTTCAAACCCATGCTAAATTGCTCAAACCTCAGGTAAATTTTCAAACTACATAAATTTTCGTTCGGTTTCATCAAACCCATCCTAATTTCGTCAAACCCATGCTAAATATGTCAAACCTCACATAAATTTTCGTTCGGTTTCATCAAACCCATCCTAATTTCTTCAAACCCATGCTAAATTGCTCAAACCTCACATAAATTTTCAAACCACATAAATTTTCGTTCGGTTTCATCAAACCCATCCTAATTTCTTCAAACCCATGCTAAATTGCTCAAACCTCAGGTAAATTTTCAAACCACATAAATTTTCGTTCGGTTTCATCAAACCCATCCTAATTTCGTCAAACCCATGCTAAATATGTCAAACCTCACATAAATTTTCGTTCGGTTTCATCAAACCCATCCTAATTTCTTCAAACCCATGCTAAATTGCTCAAACCTCACATAAATTTTCAAACCACATAAATTTTCGTTCGGTTTCATCAAACCCATCCTAATTTCTTCAAACCCATGCTAACTTGCTCAAACCTCAGATAAATTTTCAAACCTCATAAATTTTCGTTCGGATTCATCAAACCCATCCTAATTTCATCAAACCCATCCTAATTTCTTCAAACCCATGCTAAATTGCTCAAACCTCACATAAATTTTCAAACCACATAAATTTTCGTTCGGTTTCATCAAACCCATCCTAATTTCATCAAACCCATCCTAATTTCTTCAAACCCATGCTAAATTGCTCAAACCTCAGGTAAATTTTCAAACCACATAAATTTTCGTTCGGTTTCATCAAACCCATCCTAATTTCGTCAAACCCATGCTAAATATGTCAAACCTCACATAAATTTTCGTTCGGTTTCATCCAACCCATCCTAATTTCTTCAAACCCATGCTAAATTGCTCAAACCTCACATAAATTTTCAAACCACATAAATTTTCGTTCGGTTTCATCAAACCCATCCTAATTTCATCAAACCCATCCTAATTTCTTCAAACCCATGCTAAATTGCTCAAACCTCAGGTAAATTTTCAAACCACATAAATTTTCGTTCGGTTTCATCAAACCCATCCTAATTTCGTCAAACCCATGCTAAATATGTCAAACCTCACATAAATTTTCAAACCTCACATAAATTTTCGTTCGGTTTCATCAAACCCATCCTAATTTCTTCAAACCCATGCTAAATTGCTCAAACCTCACATAAATTTTCAAACCACATAAATTTTCGTTCGGTTTCATCAAACCCATCCTAATTTCGTCAAACCCATGCTAAATATGTCAAACCTCACATAAATTTTCAAACCTCACATAAATTTTCGTTCGGTTTCATCAAACCCATCCTAATTTCTTCAAACCCATGCTAAATTGCTCAAACCTCACATAAATTTTCAAACCACATAAATTTTCGTTCGGTTTCATCAAACCCATCCTAATTTCATCAAACCCATCCTAATTTCTTCAAACCCATGCTAAATTGCTCAAACCTCAGGTAAATTTTCAAACCACATAAATTTTCGTTCGGTTTCATCAAACCCATCCTAATTTCGTCAAACCCATGCTAAATATGTCAAACCTCACATAAATTTTCGTTCGGTTTCATCAAACCCATCCTAATTTCTTCAAACCCATGCTAAATTGCTCAAACCTCACATAAATTTTCAAACCACATAAATTTTCGTTCGGTTTCATCAAACCCATCCTAATTTCATCAAACCCATCCTAATTTCTTCAAACCCATGCTAAATTGCTCAAACCTCAGGTAAATTTTCAAACCACATAAATTTTCGTTCGGTTTCATCAAACCCATCCTAATTTCGTCAAACCCATGCTAAATATGTCAAACCTCACATAAATTTTCAAACCTCACATAAATTTTCGTTCGGTTTCATCAAACCCATCCTAATTTCTTCAAACCCATGCTAAATTGCTCAAACCTCACATAAATTTTCAAACCACATAAATTTTCGTTCGGTTTCATCAAACCCATCCTAATTTCTTCAAACCCATGCTAACTTGCTCAAACCTCAGATAAATTTTCAAACCTCATAAATTTTCGTTCGGATTCATCAAACCCATCCTAATTTCATCAAACCCATCCTAATTTCTTCAAACCCATGCTAAATTGCTCAAACCTCACATAAATTTTCAAACCACATAAATTTTCGTTCGGTTTCATCAAACCCATCCTAATTTCATCAAACCCATCCTAATTTCTTCAAACCCATGCTAAATTGCTCAAACCTCAGGTAAATTTTCAAACCACATAAATTTTCGTTCGGTTTCATCAAACCCATCCTAATTTCGTCAAACCCATGCTAAATATGTCAAACCTCACATAAATTTTCGTTCGGTTTCATCAAACCCATCCTAATTTCTTCAAACCCATGCTAAATTGCTCAAACCTCACATAAATTTTCAAACCACATAAATTTTCGTTCGGTTTCATCAAACCCATCCTAATTTCATCAAACCCATCCTAATTTCTTCAAACCCATGCTAAATTGCTCAAACCTCAGGTAAATTTTCAAACCACATAAATTTTCGTTCGGTTTCATCAAACCCATCCTAATTTCGTCAAACCCATGCTAAATATGTCAAACCTCACATAAATTTTCAAACCTCACATAAATTTTCGTTCGGTTTCATCAAACCCATCCTAATTTCTTCAAACCCATGCTAAATTGCTCAAACCTCACATAAATTTTCAAACCACATAAATTTTCGTTCGGTTTCATCAAACCCATCCTAATTTCATCAAACCCATCCTAATTTCTTCAAACCCATGCTAAATTGCTCAAACCTCAGGTAAATTTTCAAACCACATAAATTTTCGTTCGGTTTCATCAAACCCATCCTAATTTCGTCAAACCCATGCTAAATATGTCAAACCTCACATAAATTTTCGTTCGGTTTCATCAAACCCATCCTAATTTCTTCAAACCCATGCTAAATTGCTCAAACCTCACATAAATTTTCAAACCACATAAATTTTCGTTCGGTTTCATCAAACCCATCCTAATTTCATCAAACCCATCCTAATTTCTTCAAACCCATGCTAAATTGCTCAAACCTCAGGTAAATTTTCAAACCACATAAATTTTCGTTCGGTTTCATCAAACCCATCCTAATTTCGTCAAACCCATGCTAAATATGTCAAACCTCACATAAATTTTCAAACCTCACATAAATTTTCGTTCGGTTTCATCAAACCCATCCTAATTTCTTCAAACCCATGCTAAATTGCTCAAACCTCACATAAATTTTCAAACCACATAAATTTTCGTTCGGTTTCATCAAACCCATCCTAATTTCATCAAACCCATCCTAATTTCTTCAAACCCATGCTAAATTGCTCAAACCTCAGGTAAATTTTCAAACCACATAAATTTTCGTTCGGTTTCATCAAACCCATCCTAATTTCGTCAAACCCATGCTAAATATGTCAAACCTCACATAAATTTTCAAACCACATAAATTTTCGTTCGGTTTCATCAAACCCATCCTAATTTCTTCAAACCCATGCTAATTTGCTCAAACCTCAGATAAATTTTCAAACCTCATAAATTTTCGTTCGGATTCATCAAACCCATCCTAATTTCGTCAAACCCATGCTAATTTTGTCAAACCTCACATAAATTTTCAAACCTCACATAAATTTTCGTTCGGTTTCATCAAACCCATCCTAATTTCTTCAAACCCATGCTAAATTGCTCAAACCTCACATAAATTTTCAAACCACATAAATTTTCGTTCGGTTTCATCAAACCCATCCTAATTTCTTCAAACCCATGCTAATTTGCTCAAACCTCAGATAAATTTTCAAACCTCATAAATTTTCGTTCGGATTCATCAAACCCATCCTAATTTCATCAAACCCATCCTAATTTCTTCAAACCCATGTTAAATTGCTCAAACCTCACATAAATTTTCAAACCACATAAATTTTCGTTCGGTTTCATCAAACCCATCCTAATTTCATCAAACCCATCCTAATTTCTTCAAACCCATGCTAAATTGCTCAAACCTCAGGTAAATTTTCAAACCACATAAATTTTCGTTCGGTTTCATCAAACCCATCCTAATTTCGTCAAACCCATGCTAAATATGTCAAACCTCACATAAATTTTCGTTCGGTTTCATCAAACCCATCCTAATTTCTTCAAACCCATGCTAAATTGCTCAAACCTCACATAAATTTTCAAACCACATAAATTTTCGTTCGGTTTCATCAAACCCATCCTAATTTCATCAAACCCATCCTAATTTCTTCAAACCCATGCTAAATTGCTCAAACCTCAGGTAAATTTTCAAACCACATAAATTTTCGTTCGGTTTCATCAAACCCATCCTAATTTCGTCAAACCCATGCTAAATATGTCAAACCTCACATAAATTTTCAAACCTCACATAAATTTTCGTTCGGTTTCATCAAACCCATCCTAATTTCTTCAAACCCATGCTAAATTGCTCAAACCTCACATAAATTTTCAAACCACATAAATTTTCGTTCGGTTTCATCAAACCCATCCTAATTTCTTCAAACCCATGCTAATTTGCTCAAACCTCAGATAAATTTTCAAACCTCATAAATTTTCGTTCGGATTCATCAAACCCATCCTAATTTCATCAAACCCATCCTAATTTCTTCAAACCCATGCTAAATTGCTCAAACCTCACATAAATTTTCAAACCACATAAATTTTCGTTCGGTTTCATCAAACCCATCCTAATTTCATCAAACCCATCCTAATTTCTTCAAACCCATGCTAAATTGCTCAAACCTCAGGTAAATTTTCAAACCACATAAATTTTCGTTCGGTTTCATCAAGCCCATCCTAATTTCGTCAAACCCATGCTAAATATGTCAAACCTCACATAAATTTTCAAACCTCACATAAATTTTCAAACCTCACATAAATTTTCGTTCGGTTTCATCAAACCCATCCTAATTTCTTCAAACCCATGCTAAATTGCTCAAACCTCACATAAATTTTCAAACCACATAAATTTTCGTTCGGTTTCATCAAACCCATCCTAATTTCTTCAAACCCATGCTAATTTGCTCAAACCTCAGATAAATTTTCAAACCTCATAAATTTTCGTTCGGATTCATCAAACCCATCCTAATTTCATCAAACCCATCCTAATTTCTTCAAACCCATGCTAATTTGCTCAAACCTCAGATAAATTTTCAAACCTCATAAATTTTCGTTCGGATTCATCAAACCCATCCTAATTTCGTCAAACCCATGCTAATTTTGTCAAACCTCACATAAATTTTCAAACCTCACATAAATTTTCGTTCGGTTTCATCAAACCCATCCTAATTTCTTCAAACCCATGCTAAATTGCTCAAACCTCACATAAATTTTCAAACCACATAAATTTTCGTTCGGTTTCATCAAACCCATCCTAATTTCATCAAACCCATCCTAATTTCTTCAAACCCATGCTAAATTGCTCAAACCTCAGGTAAGTTTTCAAACCACATAAATTTTCGTTCGGTTTCATCAAACCCATCCTAATTTCGTCAAACCCATGCTAAATATGTCAAACCTCGCATAAATTTTCAAACCTCACATAAATTTTCGTTCGGTTTCATCAAACCCATGCTAATTTCTTCAAACCCATGCTAAATTGCTCAAACCTCACATAAATTTTCAAACCACATAAATTTTCGTTCGGTTTCATCAAACCCATCCTAATTTCTTCAAACCCATGCTAATTTGCTCAAACCTCAGATAAATTTTCAAACCTCATAAATTTTCGTTCGGATTCATCAAACCCATCCTAATTTCATCAAACCCATCCTAATTTCTTCAAACCCATGCTAAATTGCTCAAACCTCACATAAATTTTCAAACCACATAAATTTTCGTTCGGTTTCATCAAACCCATCCTAATTTCATCAAACCCATCCTAATTTCTTCAAACCCATGCTAAATTGCTCAAACCTCAGGTAAATTTTCAAACCACATAAATTTTCGTTCGGTTTCATCAAACCCATCCTAATTTCGTCAAACCCATGCTAAATATGTCAAACCTCACATAAATTTTCAAACCTCACATAAATTTTCGTTCGGTTTCATCAAACCCATCCTAATTTCTTCAAACCCATGCTAAATTGCTCAAACCTCACATAAATTTTCAAACCACATAAATTTTCGTTCGGTTTCATCAAACCCATCCTAATTTCATCAAACCCATCCTAATTTCTTCAAACCCATGCTAAATTGCTCAAACCTCAGGTAAATTTTCAAACCACATAAATTTTCGTTCGGTTTCATCAAACCCATCCTAATTTCGTCAAACCCATGCTAAATATGTCAAACCTCACATAAATTTTCGTTCGGTTTCATCAAACCCATCCTAATTTCTTCAAACCCATGCTAAATTGCTCAAACCTCACATAAATTTTCAAACCACATAAATTTTCGTTCGGTTTCATCAAACCCATCCTAATTTCATCAAACCCATCCTAATTTCTTCAAACCCATGCTAAATTGCTCAAACCTCAGGTAAATTTTCAAACCACATAAATTTTCGTTCGGTTTCATCAAACCCATCCTAATTTCGTCAAACCCATGCTAAATATGTCAAACCTCACATAAATTTTCAAACCTCACATAAATTTTCGTTCGGTTTCATCAAACCCATCCTAATTTCTTCAAACCCATGCTAAATTGCTCAAACCTCACATAAATTTTCAAACCACATAAATTTTCGTTCGGTTTCATCAAACCCATCCTAATTTCTTCAAACCCATGCTAACTTGCTCAAACCTCAGATAAATTTTCAAACCTCATAAATTTTCGTTCGGATTCATCAAACCCATCCTAATTTCATCAAACCCATCCTAATTTCTTCAAACCCATGCTAAATTGCTCAAACCTCAGGTAAATTTTCAAACCACATAAATTTTCGTTCGGTTTCATCAAACCCATCCTAATTTCGTCAAACCCATGCTAAATATGTCAAACTTCACATAAATTTTCGTTCGGTTTCATCAAACCCATCCTAATTTCTTCAAACCCATGCTAAATTGCTCAAACCTCACATAAATTTTCAAACCACATAAATTTTCGTTCGGTTTCATCAAACCCATCCTAATTTCATCAAACCCATCCTAATTTCTTCAAACCCATGCTAAATTGCTCAAACCTCAGGTAAATTTTCAAACCACAAATTTTCGTTCGGTTTCATCAAACCCATCCTAATTTCGTCAAACCCATGCTAAATATGTCAAACCTCACATAAATTTTCAAACCTCACATAAATTTTCGTTCGGTTTCATCAAACCCATCCTAATTTCTTCAAACCCATGCTAAATTGCTCAAACCTCACATAAATTTTCAAACCACATAAATTTTCGTTCGGTTTCATCAAACCCATCCTAATTTCATCAAACCCATCCTAATTTCTTCAAACCCATGCTAAATTGCTCAAACCTCAGGTAAATTTTCAAACCACATAAATTTTCGTTCGGTTTCATCAAACCCATCCTAATTTCGTCAAACCCATGCTAAATATGTCAAACCTCACATAAATTTTCGTTCGGTTTCATCAAACCCATCCTAATTTCTTCAAACCCATGCTAAATTGCTCAAACCTCACATAAATTTTCAAACCACATAAATTTTCGTTCGGTTTCATCAAACCCATCCTAATTTCATCAAACCCATCCTAATTTCTTCAAACCCATGCTAAATTGCTCAAACCTCAGGTAAATTTTCAAACCACATAAATTTTCGTTCGGTTTCATCAAACCCATCCTAATTTCGTCAAACCCATGCTAAATATGTCAAACCTCACATAAATTTTCAAACCTCACATAAATTTTCGTTCGGTTTCATCAAACCCATCCTAATTTCTTCAAACCCATGCTAAATTGCTCAAACCTCACATAAATTTTCAAACCACATAAATTTTCGTTCGGTTTCATCAAACCCATCCTAATTTCTTCAAACCCATGCTAAATTGCTCAAACCTCACATAAATTTTCAAACCTCATAAATTTTCGTTCGGATTCATCAAACCCATCCTAATTTCATCAAACCCATCCTAATTTCTTCAAACCCATGCTAAATTGCTCAAACCTCAGGTAAATTTTCAAACCACATAAATTTTCGTTCGGTTTCATCAAACCCATCCTAATTTCGTCAAACCCATGCTAAATATGTCAAACCTCACATAAATTTTCAAACCACATAAATTTTCGTTCGGTTTCATCAAACCCATCCTAATTTCTTCAAACCCATGCTAATTTGCTCAAACCTCAGATAAATTTTCAAACCTCATAAATTTTCGTTCGGATTCATCAAACCCATCCTAATTTCGTCAAACCCATGCTAATTTTGTCAAACCTCACATAAATTTTCAAACCTCACATAAATTTTCGTTCGGTTTCATCAAACCCATCCTAATTTCTTCAAACCCATGCTAAATTGCTCAAACCTCACATAAATTTTCAAACCACATAAATTTTCGTTCGGTTTCATCAAACCCATCCTAATTTCATCAAACCCATCCTAATTTCTTCAAACCCATGCTAAATTGCTCAAACCTCAGGTAAATTTTCAAACCACATAAATTTTCGTTCGGTTTCATCAAACCCATCCTAATTTCGTCAAACCCATGCTAAATATGTCAAACCTCACATAAATTTTCAAACCTCACATAAATTTTCGTTCGGTTTCATCAAACCTATCCTAATTTCTTCAAACCCATGCTAAATTGCTCAAACCTCACATAAATTTTCAAACCACATAAATTTTCGTTCGGTTTCATCAAACCCATCCTAATTTCTTCAAACCCATGCTAATTTGCTCAAACCTCAGATAAATTTTCAAACCTCATAAATTTTCGTTCGGATTCATCAAACCCATCCTAATTTCATCAAACCCATCCTAATTTCTTCAAACCCATGCTAAATTGCTCAAACCTCACATAAATTTTCAAACCACATAAATTTTCGCTCGGTTTCATCAAACCCATCCTAATTTCATCAAACCCATCCTAATTTCTTCAAACCCATGCTAAATTGCTCAAACCTCAGGTAAATTTTCAAACCACATAAATTTTCGTTCGGTTTCATCAAACCCATCCCTAATTTCGTCAAACCCATGCTAAATATGTCAAACCTCACATAAATTTTCAAACCTCACATAAATTTTCGTTCGGTTTCATCAAACCCATCCTAATTTCTTCAAACCCATGCTAAATTGCTCAAACCTCACATAAATTTTCAAACCACATAAATTTTCGTTCGGTTTCATCAAACCCATCCTAATTTCTTCAAACCCATGCTAATTTGCTCAAACCTCAGATAAATTTTCAAACCTCATAAATTTTCGTTCGGATTCATCAAACCCATCCTAATTTCATCAAACCCATCCTAATTTCTTCAAACCCATGCTAAATTGCTCAAACCTCAGGTAAATTTTCAAACCACATAAATTTTCGTTCGGTTTCATCAAACCCATCCTAATTTCGTCAAACCCATGCTAAATATGTCAAACCTCACATAAATTTTCGTTCGGTTTCATCAAACCCATCCTAATTTCTTCAAACCCATGCTAAATTGCTCAAAACCTCACATAAATTTTCAAACCACATAAATTTTCGTTCGGTTTCATCAAACCCATCCTAATTTCATCAAACCCATCCTAATTTCTTCAAACCCATGCTAAATTGCTCAAACCTCAGGTAAATTTTCAAACCACATAAATTTTCGTTCGGTTTCATCAAACCCATCCTAATTTCGTCAAACCCATGCTAAATATGTCAAACCTCACATAAATTTTCAAACCTCACATAAATTTTCGTTCGGTTTCATCAAACCCATCCTAATTTCTTCAAACCCATGCTAAATTGCTCAAACCTCACATAAACTTTCAAACCACATAAATTTTCGTTCGGTTTCATCAAACCCATCCTAATTTCTTCAAACCCATGCTAATTTGCTCAAACCTCAGATAAATTTTCAAACCTCATAAATTTTCGTTCGGATTCATGAAACCCATCCTAATTTCATCAAACCCATCCTAATTTCTTCAAACCCATGCTAAATTGCTCAAACCTCAGGTAAATTTTCAAACCACATAAATTTTCGTTCGGTTTCATCAAACCCATCCTAATTTCGTCAAACCCATGCTAAATATGTCAAACCTCACATAAATTTTCAAACCACATAAATTTTCGTTCGGTTTCATCAAACCCATCCTAATTTCTTCAAACCCATGCTAATTTGCTCAAACCTCAGATAAATTTTCAAACCTCATAAATTTTCTTTCGGATTCATCAAACCCATCCTAATTTCGTCAAACCCATGCTAATTTTGTCAAACCTCACATAAATTTTCAAACCTCACATAAATTTTCGTTCGGTTTCATCAAACCCATCCTAATTTCTTCAAACCCATGCTAAATTGCTCAAACCTCACATAAATTTTCAAACCACATAAATTTTCGTTCGGTTTCATCAAACCCATCCTAATTTCATCAAACCCATCCTAATTTCTTCAAACCCATGCTAAATTGCTCAAACCTCAGGTAAATTTTCAAACCACATAAATTTTCGTTCGGTTTCATCAAACCCATCCTAATTTCGTCAAACCCATGCTAAATATGTCAAACCTCACATAAATTTTCGTTCGGTTTCATCAAACCCATCCTAATTTCTTCAAACCCATGCTAAATTGCTCAAACCTCACATAAATTTTCAAACCACATAAATTTTCGTTCGGTTTCATCAAACCCATCCTAATTTCTTCAAACCCATGCTAATTTGCTCAAACCTCAGATAAATTTTCAAACCTCATAAATTTTCGTTCGGATTCATCAAACCCATCCTAATTTCATCAAACCCATCCTAATTTCTTCAAACCCATGCTAATTTGCTCAAACCTCAGATAAATTTTCAAACCTCATAAATTTTCGTTCGGATTCATCAAACCCATCCTAATTTCGTCAAACCCATGCTAATTTTGTCAAACCTCACATAAATTTTCAAACCTCACATAAATTTTCGTTCGGTTTCATCAAACCCATCCTAATTTCTTCAAACCCATGCTAAATTGCTCAAACCTCACATAAATTTTCAAACCACATAAATTTTCGTTCGGTTTCATCAAACCCATCCTAATTTCATCAAACCCATCCTAATTTCTTCAAACCCATGCTAAATTGCTCAAACCTCAGGTAAATTTTCAAACCACATAAATTTTCGTTCGGTTTCATCAAACCCATCCTAATTTCGTCAAACCCATGCTAAATATGTCAAACCTCGCATAAATTTTCAAACCTCACATAAATTTTCGTTCGGTTTCATCAAACCCATCCTAATTTCTTCAAACCCATGCTAAATTGCTCAAACCTCACATAAATTTTCAAACCACATAAATTTTCGTTCGGTTTCATCAAACCCATCCTAATTTCTTCAAACCCATGCTAATTTGCTCAAACCTCAGATAAATTTTCAAACCTCATAAATTTTCGTTCGGATTCATCAAACCCATCCTAATTTCATCAAACCCATCCTAATTTCTTCAAACCCATGCTAAATTGCTCAAACCTCACATAAATTTTCAAACCACATAAATTTTCGTTCGGTTTCATCAAACCCATCCTAATTTCATCAAACCCATCCTAATTTCTTCAAACCCATGCTAAATTGCTCAAACCTCAGGTAAATTTTCAAACCACATAAATTTTCGTTCGGTTTCATCAAACCCATCCTAATTTCGTCAAACCCATGCTAAATATGTCAAACCTCACATAAATTTTCGTTCGGTTTCATCAAACTTATCCTAATTTCTTCAAACCCATGCTAAATTGCTCAAACCTCACATAAATTTTCAAACCACATAAATTTTCGTTCGGTTTCATCAAACCCATCCTAATTTCATCAAACCCATCCTAATTTCTTCAAACCCATGCTAAATTGCTCAAACCTCAGGTAAATTTTCAAACCACATAAATTTTCGTTCGGTTTCATCAAACCCATCCTAATTTCGTCAAACCCATGCTAAATATGTCAAACCTCACATAAATTTTCAAACCTCACATAAATTTTCGTTCGGTTTCATCAAACCCATCCTAATTTCTTCAAACCCATGCTAAATTGCTCAAACCTCACATAAATTTTCAAACCACATAAATTTTCGTTCGGTTTCATCAAACCCATCCTAATTTCATCAAACCCATCCTAATTTCTTCAAACCCATGCTAAATTGCTCAAACCTCAGGTAAATTTTCAAACCACATAAATTTTCGTTCGGTTTCATCAAACCCATCCTAATTTCGTCAAACCCATGCTAAATATTTCAAACCTCACATAAATTTTCGTTCGGTTTCATCAAACCCATCCTAATTTCTTCAAACCCATGCTAAATTGCTCAAACCTCACATAAATTTTCAAACCACATAAATTTTCGTTCGGTTTCATCAAACCCATCCTAATTTCATCAAACCCATCCTAATTTCTTCAAACCCATGCTAAATTGCTCAAACCTCAGGTAAATTTTCAAACCACATAAATTTTCGTTCGGTTTCATCAAACCCATCCTAATTTCGTCAAACCCATGCTAAATATGTCAAACCTCACATAAATTTTCGTTCGGTTTCATCAAACCCATCCTAATTTCTTCAAACCCATGCTAAATTGCTCAAACCTCACATAAATTTTCAAACCACATAAATTTTCGTTCGGTTTCATCAAACCCATCCTAATTTCATCAAACCCATCCTAATTTCTTCAAACCCATGCTAAATTGCTCAAACCTCAGGTAAATTTTCAAACCACATAAATTTTCGTTCGGTTTCATCAAACCCATCCTAATTTCGTCAAACCCATGCTAAATATGTCAAAATTCACATAAATTTTCAAACCTCACATAAATTTTCGTTCGGTTTCATCAAACCCATCCTAATTTCTTCAAACCCATGCTAAATTGCTCAAACCTCACATAAATTTTCAAACCACATAAATTTTCGTTCGGTTTCATCAAACCCATCCTAATTTCTTCAAACCCATGCTAACTTGCTCAAACCTCACATAAATTTTCAAACCACATAAATTTTCGTTCGGTTTCATCAAACCCATCCTAATTTCATCAAACCCATCCTAATTTCTTCAAACCCATGCTAAATTGCTCAAACCTCAGGTAAATTTTCAAACCACATAAATTTTCGTTCGGTTTCATCAAACCCATCCTAATTTCGTCAAACCCATGCTAAATATGTCAAACCTCACATAAATTTTCGTTCGGTTTCATCAAACCCATCCTAATTTCTTCAAACCCATGCTAAATTGCTCAAACCTCACATAAATTTTCAAACCACATAAATTTTCGTTCGGTTTCATCAAACCCATCCTAATTTCATCAAACCCATCCTAATTTCTTCAAACCCATGCTAAATTGCTCAAACCTCAGGTAAATTTTCAAACCACATAAATTTTCGTTCGGTTTCATCAAACCCATCCTAATTTCGTCAAACCCATGCTAAATATGTCAAACCTCACATAAATTTTCAAACCTCACATAAATTTTCGTTCGGTTTCATCAAACCCATCCTAATTTCTTCAAACCCATGCTAAATTGCTCAAACCTCACATAAATTTTCAAACCACATAAATTTTCGTTCGGTTTCATCAAACCCATCCTAATTTCGTCAAACCCATGCTAAATTGCTCAAACCTCACATAAATTTTCAAACCACATAAATTTTCGTTCGGTTTCATCAAACCCATCCTAATTTCATCAAACCCATCCTAATTTCTTCAAACCCATGCTAAATTGCTCAAACCTCACATAAATTTTCAAACCACATAAATTTTCGTTCGGTTTCATCAAACCCATCCTAATTTCATCAAACCCATCCTAATTTCTTCAAACCCATGCTAAATTGCTCAAACCTCAGGTAAATTTTCAAACCACATAAATTTTCGTTCGGTTTCATCAAACCCATCCTAATTTCGTCAAACCCATGCTAAATATGTCAAACCTCACATAAATTTTCGTTCGGTTTCATCAAACCCATCCTAATTTCTTCAAACCCATGCTAAATTGCTCAAACCTCACATAAATTTTCAAACCACATAAATTTTCGTTCGGTTTCATCAAACCCATCCTAATTTCATCAAACCCATCCTAATTTCTTCAAACCCATGCTAAATTGCTCAAACCTCAGGTAAATTTTCAAACCACATAAATTTTCGTTCGGTTTCATCAAACCCATCCTAATTTCGTCAAACCCATGCTAAATATGTCAAACCTCACATAAATTTTCGTTCGGTTTCATCAAACCCATCCTAATTTCTTCAAACCCATGCTAAATTGCTCAAACCTCACATAAATTTTCAAACCACATAAATTTTCGTTCGGTTTCATCAAACCCATCCTAATTTCTTCAAACCCATGCTAAATTGCTCAAACCTCAGGTAAATTTTCAAACCACATAAATTTTCGTTCGGTTTCATCAAACCCATCCTAATTTCGTCAAACCCATGCTAAATATGCCAAACCTCACATAAATTTTCGTTCGGTTTCATCAAACCCATCCTAATTTCTTCAAACCCATGCTAAATTGCTCAAACCTCACATAAATTTTCAAACCACATAAATTTTCGTTCGGTTTCATCAAACCCATCCTAATTTCTTCAAACCCATGCTAACTTGCTCAAACCTCAGATAAATTTTCAAACCTCATAAATTTTCGTTCGGATTCATCAAACCCATCCTAATTTCATCAAACCCATCCTAATTTCTTCAAACCCATGCTAAATTGCTCAAACCTCACATAAATTTTCAAACCACATAAATTTTCGTTCGGTTTCATCAAACCCATCCTAATTTCATCAAACCCATCCTAATTTCTTCAAACCCATGCTAAATTGCTCAAACCTCAGGTAAATTTTCAAACCACATAAATTTTCGTTCGGTTTCATCAAACCCATCCTAATTTCTTCAAACCCATGCTAAATATGTCAAACCTCACATAAATTTTCAAACCACATAAATTTTCGTTCGGTTTCATCAAACCCATCCTAATTTCTTCAAACCCATGCTAATTTGCTCAAACCTCAGATAAATTTTCAAACCTCATAAATTTTCGTTCGGATTCATCAAACCCATCCTAATTTCGTCAAACCCATGCTAATTTTGTCAAACCTCACATAAATTTTCAAACCTCACATAAATTTTCGTTCGGTTTCATCAAACCCATCCTAATTTCTTCAAACCCATGCTAAATTGCTCAAACCTCACATAAATTTTCAAACCACATAAATTTTCGTTCGGTTTCATCAAATCCATCCTAATTTCATCAAACCCATCCTAATTTCTTCAAACCCATGCTAAATTGCTCAAACCTCAGGTAAATTTTCAAACCACATAAATTTTCGTTCGGTTTCATCAAACCCATCCTAATTTCGTCAAACCCATGCTAAATATGTCAAACCTCACATAAATTTTCAAACCTCACATAAATTTTCGTTCGGTTTCATCAAACCCATCCTAATTTCTTCAAACCCATGCTAAATTGCTCAAACCTCACATAAATTTTCAAACCACATAAATTTTCGTTCGGTTTCATCAAACCCATCCTAATTTCTTCAAACCCATGCTAATTTGCTCAAACCTCAGATAAATTTTCAAACCTCA
This sequence comes from Rutpela maculata, assembly GCA_936432065.2. NCBI lineage: Eukaryota > Metazoa > Arthropoda > Insecta > Coleoptera > Cerambycidae > Rutpela > Rutpela maculata. The sequence goes on from CAKZFB020000010.1 coordinate 22,032, forward strand.
TAAATTTTCGTTCGGATTCATCAAACCCATCCTAATTTCATCAAACCCATCCTAATTTCTTCAAACCCATGCTAAATTGCTCAAACCTCACATAAATTTTCAAACCACATAAATTTTCGTTCGGTTTCATCAAACCCATCCTAATTTCATCAAACCCATCCTAATTTCTTCAAACCCATGCTAAATTGCTCAAACCTCACATAAATTTTCAAACCACATAAATTTTCGTTCGGTTTCATCAAACCCATCCTAATTTCATCAAACCCATCCTAATTTCTTCAAACCCATGCTAAATTGCTCAAACCTCAGGTAAATTTTCAAACCACATAAATTTTCGTTCGGTTTCATCAAACCCATCCTAATTTCGTCAAACCCATGCTAAATATGTCAAACCTCACATAAATTTTCAAACCTCACATAAATTTTCGTTCGGTTTCATCAAACCCATCCTAATTTCTTCAAACCCATGCTAAATTGCTCAAACCTCACATAAATTTTCAAACCACATAAATTTTCGTTCGGTTTCATCAAACCCATCCTAATTTCATCAAACCCATCCTAATTTCTTCAAACCCATGCTAAATTGCTCAAACCTCAGGTAAATTTTCAAACCACATAAATTTTCGTTCGGTTTCATCAAACCCATCCTAATTTCGTCAAACCCATGCTAAATATGTCAAACCTCACATAAATTTTCAAACCTCACATAAATTTTCGTTCGGTTTCATCAAACCCATCCTAATTTCTTCAAACCCATGCTAATTTGCTCAAACCTCAGATAAATTTTCAAACCTCATAAATTTTCGTTCGGATTCATGAAACCCATCCTAATTTCATCAAACCCATCCTAATTTCTTCAAACCCATGCTAAATTGCTCAAACCTCAGGTAAATTTTCAAACCACATAAATTTTCGTTCGGTTTCATCAAACCCATCCTAATTTCGTCAAACCCATGCTAAATATGTCAAACCTCACATAAATTTTCAAACCACATAAATTTTCGTTCGGTTTCATCAAACCCATCCTAATTTCTTCAAACCCATGCTAATTTGCTCAAACCTCAGATAAATTTTCAAACCTCATAAATTTTCTTTCGGATTCATCAAACCCATCCTAATTTCGTCAAACCCATGCTAATTTTGTCAAACCTCACATAAATTTTCAAACCTCACATAAATTTTCGTTCGGTTTCATCAAACCCATCCTAATTTCTTCAAACCCATGCTAAATTGCTCAAACCTCACATAAATTTTCAAACCACATAAATTTTCGTTCGGTTTCATCAAACCCATCCTAATTTCATCAAACCCATCCTAATTTCTTCAAACCCATGCTAAATTGCTCAAACCTCAGGTAAATTTTCAAACCACATAAATTTTCGTTCGGTTTCATCAAACCCATCCTAATTTCGTCAAACCCATGCTAAATATGTCAAACCTCACATAAATTTTCAAACCTCACATAAATTTTCGTTCGGTTTCATCAAACCCATCCTAATTTCTTCAAACCCATGCTAAATTGCTCAAACCTCACATAAATTTTCAAACCACATAAATTTTCGTTCGGTTTCATCAAACCCATCCTAATTTCTTCAAACCCATGCTAATTTGCTCAAACCTCAGATAAATTTTCAAACCTCATAAATTTTCGTTCGGATTCATCAAACCCATCCTAATTTCATCAAACCCATCCTAATTTCTTCAAACCCATGCTAATTTGCTCAAACCTCAGATAAATTTTCAAACCTCATAAATTTTCGTTCGGATTCATCAAACCCATCCTAATTTCGTCAAACCCATGCTAATTTTGTCAAACCTCACATAAATTTTCAAACCTCACATAAATTTTCGTTCGGTTTCATCAAACCCATCCTAATTTCTTCAAACCCATGCTAAATTGCTCAAACCTCACATAAATTTTCAAACCACATAAATTTTCGTTCGGTTTCATCAAACCCATCCTAATTTCATCAAACCCATCCTAATTTCTTCAAACCCATGCTAAATTGCTCAAACCTCAGGTAAATTTTCAAACCACATAAATTTTCGTTCGGTTTCATCAAACCCATCCTAATTTCGTCAAACCCATGCTAAATATGTCAAACCTCGCATAAATTTTCAAACCTCACATAAATTTTCGTTCGGTTTCATCAAACCCATCCTAATTTCTTCAAACCCATGCTAAATTGCTCAAACCTCACATAAATTTTCAAACCACATAAATTTTCGTTCGGTTTCATCAAACCCATCCTAATTTCTTCAAACCCATGCTAATTTGCTCAAACCTCAGATAAATTTTCAAACCTCATAAATTTTCGTTCGGATTCATCAAACCCATCCTAATTTCATCAAACCCATCCTAATTTCTTCAAACCCATGCTAAATTGCTCAAACCTCACATAAATTTTCAAACCACATAAATTTTCGTTCGGTTTCATCAAACCCATCCTAATTTCATCAAACCCATCCTAATTTCTTCAAACCCATGCTAAATTGCTCAAACCTCAGGTAAATTTTCAAACCACATAAATTTTCGTTCGGTTTCATCAAACCCATCCTAATTTCGTCAAACCCATGCTAAATATGTCAAACCTCACATAAATTTTCGTTCGGTTTCATCAAACTTATCCTAATTTCTTCAAACCCATGCTAAATTGCTCAAACCTCACATAAATTTTCAAACCACATAAATTTTCGTTCGGTTTCATCAAACCCATCCTAATTTCATCAAACCCATCCTAATTTCTTCAAACCCATGCTAAATTGCTCAAACCTCAGGTAAATTTTCAAACCACATAAATTTTCGTTCGGTTTCATCAAACCCATCCTAATTTCGTCAAACCCATGCTAAATATGTCAAACCTCACATAAATTTTCAAACCTCACATAAATTTTCGTTCGGTTTCATCAAACCCATCCTAATTTCTTCAAACCCATGCTAAATTGCTCAAACCTCACATAAATTTTCAAACCACATAAATTTTCGTTCGGTTTCATCAAACCCATCCTAATTTCATCAAACCCATCCTAATTTCTTCAAACCCATGCTAAATTGCTCAAACCTCAGGTAAATTTTCAAACCACATAAATTTTCGTTCGGTTTCATCAAACCCATCCTAATTTCGTCAAACCCATGCTAAATATTTCAAACCTCACATAAATTTTCGTTCGGTTTCATCAAACCCATCCTAATTTCTTCAAACCCATGCTAAATTGCTCAAACCTCACATAAATTTTCAAACCACATAAATTTTCGTTCGGTTTCATCAAACCCATCCTAATTTCATCAAACCCATCCTAATTTCTTCAAACCCATGCTAAATTGCTCAAACCTCAGGTAAATTTTCAAACCACATAAATTTTCGTTCGGTTTCATCAAACCCATCCTAATTTCGTCAAACCCATGCTAAATATGTCAAACCTCACATAAATTTTCGTTCGGTTTCATCAAACCCATCCTAATTTCTTCAAACCCATGCTAAATTGCTCAAACCTCACATAAATTTTCAAACCACATAAATTTTCGTTCGGTTTCATCAAACCCATCCTAATTTCATCAAACCCATCCTAATTTCTTCAAACCCATGCTAAATTGCTCAAACCTCAGGTAAATTTTCAAACCACATAAATTTTCGTTCGGTTTCATCAAACCCATCCTAATTTCGTCAAACCCATGCTAAATATGTCAAACCTCACATAAATTTTCAAACCTCACATAAATTTTCGTTCGGTTTCATCAAACCCATCCTAATTTCTTCAAACCCATGCTAAATTGCTCAAACCTCACATAAATTTTCAAACCACATAAATTTTCGTTCGGTTTCATCAAACCCATCCTAATTTCTTCAAACCCATGCTAACTTGCTCAAACCTCACATAAATTTTCAAACCACATAAATTTTCGTTCGGTTTCATCAAACCCATCCTAATTTCATCAAACCCATCCTAATTTCTTCAAACCCATGCTAAATTGCTCAAACCTCAGGTAAATTTTCAAACCACATAAATTTTCGTTCGGTTTCATCAAACCCATCCTAATTTCGTCAAACCCATGCTAAATATGTCAAACCTCACATAAATTTTCGTTCGGTTTCATCAAACCCATCCTAATTTCTTCAAACCCATGCTAAATTGCTCAAACCTCACATAAATTTTCAAACCACATAAATTTTCGTTCGGTTTCATCAAACCCATCCTAATTTCATCAAACCCATCCTAATTTCTTCAAACCCATGCTAAATTGCTCAAACCTCAGGTAAATTTTCAAACCACATAAATTTTCGTTCGGTTTCATCAAACCCATCCTAATTTCGTCAAACCCATGCTAAATATGTCAAACCTCACATAAATTTTCAAACCTCACATAAATTTTCGTTCGGTTTCATCAAACCCATCCTAATTTCTTCAAACCCATGCTAAATTGCTCAAACCTCACATAAATTTTCAAACCACATAAATTTTCGTTCGGTTTCATCAAACCCATCCTAATTTCGTCAAACCCATGCTAAATTGCTCAAACCTCACATAAATTTTCAAACCACATAAATTTTCGTTCGGTTTCATCAAACCCATCCTAATTTCATCAAACCCATCCTAATTTCTTCAAACCCATGCTAAATTGCTCAAACCTCACATAAATTTTCAAACCACATAAATTTTCGTTCGGTTTCATCAAACCCATCCTAATTTCATCAAACCCATCCTAATTTCTTCAAACCCATGCTAAATTGCTCAAACCTCAGGTAAATTTTCAAACCACATAAATTTTCGTTCGGTTTCATCAAACCCATCCTAATTTCGTCAAACCCATGCTAAATATGTCAAACCTCACATAAATTTTCGTTCGGTTTCATCAAACCCATCCTAATTTCTTCAAACCCATGCTAAATTGCTCAAACCTCACATAAATTTTCAAACCACATAAATTTTCGTTCGGTTTCATCAAACCCATCCTAATTTCATCAAACCCATCCTAATTTCTTCAAACCCATGCTAAATTGCTCAAACCTCAGGTAAATTTTCAAACCACATAAATTTTCGTTCGGTTTCATCAAACCCATCCTAATTTCGTCAAACCCATGCTAAATATGTCAAACCTCACATAAATTTTCGTTCGGTTTCATCAAACCCATCCTAATTTCTTCAAACCCATGCTAAATTGCTCAAACCTCACATAAATTTTCAAACCACATAAATTTTCGTTCGGTTTCATCAAACCCATCCTAATTTCTTCAAACCCATGCTAAATTGCTCAAACCTCAGGTAAATTTTCAAACCACATAAATTTTCGTTCGGTTTCATCAAACCCATCCTAATTTCGTCAAACCCATGCTAAATATGCCAAACCTCACATAAATTTTCGTTCGGTTTCATCAAACCCATCCTAATTTCTTCAAACCCATGCTAAATTGCTCAAACCTCACATAAATTTTCAAACCACATAAATTTTCGTTCGGTTTCATCAAACCCATCCTAATTTCTTCAAACCCATGCTAACTTGCTCAAACCTCAGATAAATTTTCAAACCTCATAAATTTTCGTTCGGATTCATCAAACCCATCCTAATTTCATCAAACCCATCCTAATTTCTTCAAACCCATGCTAAATTGCTCAAACCTCACATAAATTTTCAAACCACATAAATTTTCGTTCGGTTTCATCAAACCCATCCTAATTTCATCAAACCCATCCTAATTTCTTCAAACCCATGCTAAATTGCTCAAACCTCAGGTAAATTTTCAAACCACATAAATTTTCGTTCGGTTTCATCAAACCCATCCTAATTTCTTCAAACCCATGCTAAATATGTCAAACCTCACATAAATTTTCAAACCACATAAATTTTCGTTCGGTTTCATCAAACCCATCCTAATTTCTTCAAACCCATGCTAATTTGCTCAAACCTCAGATAAATTTTCAAACCTCATAAATTTTCGTTCGGATTCATCAAACCCATCCTAATTTCGTCAAACCCATGCTAATTTTGTCAAACCTCACATAAATTTTCAAACCTCACATAAATTTTCGTTCGGTTTCATCAAACCCATCCTAATTTCTTCAAACCCATGCTAAATTGCTCAAACCTCACATAAATTTTCAAACCACATAAATTTTCGTTCGGTTTCATCAAATCCATCCTAATTTCATCAAACCCATCCTAATTTCTTCAAACCCATGCTAAATTGCTCAAACCTCAGGTAAATTTTCAAACCACATAAATTTTCGTTCGGTTTCATCAAACCCATCCTAATTTCGTCAAACCCATGCTAAATATGTCAAACCTCACATAAATTTTCAAACCTCACATAAATTTTCGTTCGGTTTCATCAAACCCATCCTAATTTCTTCAAACCCATGCTAAATTGCTCAAACCTCACATAAATTTTCAAACCACATAAATTTTCGTTCGGTTTCATCAAACCCATCCTAATTTCTTCAAACCCATGCTAATTTGCTCAAACCTCAGATAAATTTTCAAACCTCATAAATTTTCGTTCGGATTCATCAAACCCATCCTAATTTCATCAAACCCATCCTAATTTCTTCAAACCCATGCTAAATTGCTCAAACCTCACATAAATTTTCAAACCACATAAATTTTCGTTCGGTTTCATCAAACCCATCCTAATTTCATCAAACCCATCCTAATTTCTTCAAACCCATGCTAAATTGCTCAAACCTCACATAAATTTTCAAACCACATAAATTTTCGTTCGGTTTCATCAAACCCATCCTAATTTCATCAAACCCATCCTAATTTCTTCAAACCCATGCTAAATTGCTCAAACCTCAGGTAAATTTTCAAACCACATAAATTTTCGTTCGGTTTCATCAAACCCATCCTAATTTCGTCAAACCCATGCTAAATATGTCAAACCTCACATAAATTTTCAAACCTCACATAAATTTTCGTTCGGTTTCATCAAACCCATCCTAATTTCTTCAAACCCATGCTAAATTGCTCAAACCTCACATAAATTTTCAAACCACATAAATTTTCGTTCGGTTTCTTCAAACCCATCCTAATTTCATCAAACCCATCCTAATTTCTTCAAACCCATGCTAAATTGCTCAAACCTCAGGTAAATTTTCAAACCACATAAATTTTCGTTCGGTTTCATCAAACCCATCCTAATTTCGTCAAACCCATGCTAAATATGTCAAACCTCACATAAATTTTCAAACCTCACATAAATTTTCGTTCGGTTTCATCAAACCCATCCTAATTTCTTCAAACCCATGCTAAATTGCTCAAACCTCACATAAATTTTCAAACCACATAAATTTTCGTTCGGTTTCATCAAACCCATCCTAATTTCTTCAAACCCATGCTAATTTGCTCAAACCTCAGATAAATTTTCAAACCTCATAAATTTTCGTTCGGATTCATCAAACCCATCCTAATTTCATCAAACCCATCCTAATTTCTTCAAACCCATGCTAAATTGCTCAAACCTCAGGTAAATTTTCAAACCACATAAATTTTCGTTCAGTTTCATCAAACCCATCCTAATTTCGTCAAACCCATGCTAAATATGTCAAACCTCACATAAATTTTCAAACCACATAAATTTTCGTTCGGTTTCATCAAACCCATCCTAATTTCGTCAAACCCATGCTAAATATGTCAAACCTCACATAAATTTTCAAACCACATAAATTTTCGTTCGGTTTCATCAAACCCATCCTAATTTCTTCAAACCCATGCTAATTTGCTCAAACCTCAGATAAATTTTCAAACCTCATAAATTTTCGTTCGGATTCATCAAACTCATCCTAATTTCGTCAAACCCATGCTAATTTTGTCAAACCTCACATAAATTTTCAAACCTCACATAAATTTTCGTTCGGTTTCATCAAACCCATCCTAATTTCTTCAAACCCATGCTAAATTGCTCAAACCTCACATAAATTTTCAAACCACATAAATTTTCGTTCGGTTTCATCAAACCCATCCTAATTTCATCAAACCCATCCTAATTTCTTCAAACCCATGCTAAATTGCTCAAACCTCAGGTAAATTTTCAAACCACATAAATTTTCGTTCGGTTTCATCAAACCCATCCTAATTTCGTCAAACCCATGCTAAATATGTCAAACCTCACATAAATTTTCAAACCTCACATAAATTTTCGTTCGGTTTCATCAAACCCATCCTAATTTCTTCAAACCCATGCTAAATTGCTCAAACCTCACATAAATTTTCAAACCACATAAATTTTCGTTCGGTTTCATCAAACCCATCCTAATTTCATCAAACCCATCCTAATTTCTTCAAACCCATGCTAAATTGCTCAAACCTCAGGTAAATTTTCAAACCACATAAATTTTCGTTCGGTTTCATCAAACCCATCCTAATTTCGTCAAACCCATGCTAAATATGTCAAACCTCACATAAATTTTCAAACCTCACATAAATTTTCGTTCGGTTTCATCAAACCCATCCTAATTTCTTCAAACCCATGCTAAATTGCTCAAACCTCACATAAATTTTCAAACCACATAAATTTTCGTTCGGTTTCATCAAACCCATCCTAATTTCTTCAAACCCATGCTAATTTGCTCAAACCTCAGATAAATTTTCAAACCTCATAAATTTTCGTTCGGATTCATCAAACCCATCCTAATTTCATCAAACCCATCCTAATTTCTTCAAACCCATGCTAAATTGCTCAAACCTCAGGTAAATTTTCAAACCACATAAATTTTCGTTCGGTTTCATCAAACCCATCCTAATTTCGTCAAACCCATGCTAAATATGTCAAACCTCACATAAATTTTCAAACCACATAAATTTTCGTTCGGTTTCATCAAACCCATCCTAATTTCTTCAAACCCATGCTAATTTGCTCAAACCTCAGATAAATTTTCAAACCTCATAAATTTTCGTTCGGATTCATCAAACCCATCCTAATTTCGTCAAACCCATGCTAATTTTGTCAAACCTCACATAAATTTTCAAACCTCACATAAATTTTCGTTCGGTTTCATCAAACCCATCCTAATTTCTTCAAACCCATGCTAAATTGCTCAAACCTCACATAAATTTTCAAACCATATAAATTTTCGTTCGGTTTCATCAAACCCATCCTAATTTCATCAAACCCATCCTAATTTCTTCAAACCCATGCTAAATTGCTCAAACCTCAGGTAAATTTTCAAACCACATAAATTTTCGTTCGGTTTCATCAAACCCATCCTAATTTCGTCAAACCCATGCTAAATATGTCAAACCTCACATAAATTTTCGTTCGGTTTCATCAAACCCATCCTAATTTCTTCAAACCCATGCTAAATTGCTCAAACCTCACATAAATTTTCAAACCACATAAATTTTCGTTCGGTTTCATCAAACCCATCCTAATTTCTTCAAACCCATGCTAATTTGCTCAAACCTCAGATAAATTTTCAAACCTCATAAATTTTCGTTCGGATTCATCAAACCCATCCTAATTTCATCAAACCCATCCTAATTTCTTCAAACCCATGCTAAATTGCTCAAACCTCAGGTAAATTTTCAAACCACATAAATTTTCGTTCGGTTTCATCAAACCCATCCTAATTTCTTCAAACCCATGCTAATTTGCTCAAACCTCAGATAAATTTTCAAACCTCATAAATTTTCGTTCGGATTCATCAAACCCATCCTAATTTCGTCAAACCCATGCTAATTTTGTCAAACCTCACATAAATTTTCAAACCTCACATAAATTTTCGTTCGGTTTCATCAAACCCATCCTAATTTCTTCAAACCCATGCTAAATTGCTCAAACCTCACATAAATTTTCAAACCACATAAATTTTCGTTCGGTTTCATCAAACCCATCCTAATTTCATCAAACCCATCCTAATTTCTTCAAACCCATGCTAAATTGCTCAAACCTCAGGTAAATTTTCAAACCACATAAATTTTCGTTCGGTTTCATCAAACCCATCCTAATTTCGTCAAACCCATGCTAAATATGTCAAACCTCACATAAATTTTCAAACCTCACATAAATTTTCGTTCGGTTTCATCAAACCCATCCTAATTTCTTCAAACCCATGCTAAATTGCTCAAACCTCACATAAATTTTCAAACCACATAAATTTTCGTTCGGTTTCATCAAACCCATCCTAATTTCTTCAAACCCATGCTAATTTGCTCAAACCTCAGATAAATTTTCAAACCTCATAAATTTTCGTTCGGATTCATCAAACCCATCCTAATTTCATCAAACCCATCCTAATTTCTTCAAACCCATGCTAAATTGCTCAAACCTCAGGTAAATTTTCAAACCACATAAATTTTCGTTCGGTTTCATCAAACCCATCCTAATTTCGTCAAACCCATGCTAAATATGTCAAACCTCACATAAATTTTCGTTCGGTTTCATCAAACCCATCCTAATTTCTTCAAACCCATGCTAAATTGCTCAAACCTCACATAAATTTTCAAACCACATAAATTTTCGTTCGGTTTCATCAAACCCATCCTAATTTCATCAAACCCATCCTAATTTCTTCAAACCCATGCTAAATTGCTCAAACCTCAGGTAAATTTTCAAACCACATAAATTTTCGTTCGGTTTCATCAAACCCATCCTAATTTCGTCAAACCCATGCTAAATATGTCAAACCTCACATAAATTTTCAAACCTCACATAAATTTTCGTTCGGTTTCATCAAACCCATCCTAATTTCTTCAAACCCATGCTAAATTGCTCAAACCTCACATAAATTTTCAAACCACATAAATTTTCGTTCGGTTTCATCAAACCCATCCTAATTTCTTCAAACCCATGCTAATTTGCTCAAACCTCAGATAAATTTTCAAACCTCATAAATTTTCGTTCGGATTCATCAAACCCATCCTAATTTCATCAAACCCATCCTAATTTCTTCAAACCCATTCTAAATTGCTCAAACCTCACATAAATTTTCAAACCACATAAATTTTCGTTCGGTTTCATCAAACCCATCCTAATTTCATCAAACCCATCCTAATTTCTTCAAACCCATGCTAAATTGCTCAAACCTCAGGTAAATTTTCAAACCACATAAATTTTCGTTCGGTTTCATCAAACCCATCCTAATTTCGTCAAACCCATGCTAAATATGTCAAACCTCACATAAATTTTCAAACCACATAAATTTTCGTTCGGTTTCATCAAACCCATCCTAATTTCTTCAAACCCATGCTAATTTGCTCAAACCTCAGATAAATTTTCAAACCTCATAAATTTTCGTTCGGATTCATCAAACCCATCCTAATTTCATCAAACCCATCCTAATTTCTTCAAACCCATGCTAAATTGCTCAAACCTCAGGTAAATTTTCAAACCACATAAATTTTCGTTCAGTTTCATCAAACCCATCCTAATTTCGTCAAACCCATGCTAAATATGTCAAACCTCACATAAATTTTCAAACCACATAAATTTTCGTTCGGTTTCATCAAACCCATCCTAATTTCGTCAAACCCATGCTAAATATGTCAAACCTCACATAAATTTTCAAACCACATAAATTTTCGTTCGGTTTCATCAAACCCATCCTAATTTCTTCAAACCCATGCTAATTTGCTCAAACCTCAGATAAATTTTCAAACCTCATAAATTTTCGTTCGGATTCATCAAACTCATCCTAATTTCGTCAAACCCATGCTAATTTTGTCAAACCTCACATAAATTTTCAAACCTCACATAAATTTTCGTTCGGTTTCATCAAACCCATCCTAATTTCTTCAAACCCATGCTAAATTGCTCAAACCTCACATAAATTTTCAAACCACATAAATTTTCGTTCGGTTTCATCAAACCCATCCTAATTTCATCAAACCCATCCTAATTTCTTCAAACCCATGCTAAATTGCTCAAACCTCAGGTAAATTTTCAAACCACATAAATTTTCGTTCGGTTTCATCAAACCCATCCTAATTTCGTCAAACCCATGCTAAATATGTCAAACCTCACATAAATTTTCAAACCTCACATAAATTTTCGTTCGGTTTCATCAAACCCATCCTAATTTCTTCAAACCCATGCTAAATTGCTCAAACCTCACATAAATTTTCAAACCACATAAATTTTCGTTCGGTTTCATCAAACCCATCCTAATTTCATCAAACCCATCCTAATTTCTTCAAACCCATGCTAAATTGCTCAAACCTCAGGTAAATTTTCAAACCACATAAATTTTCGTTCGGTTTCATCAAACCCATCCTAATTTCGTCAAACCCATGCTAAATATGTCAAACCTCACATAAATTTTCAAACCTCACATAAATTTTCGTTCGGTTTCATCAAACCCATCCTAATTTCTTCAAACCCATGCTAAATTGCTCAAACCTCACATAAATTTTCAAACCACATAAATTTTCGTTCGGTTTCATCAAACCCATCCTAATTTCTTCAAACCCATGCTAATTTGCTCAAACCTCAGATAAATTTTCAAACCTCATAAATTTTCGTTCGGATTCATCAAACCCATCCTAATTTCATCAAACCCATCCTAATTTCTTCAAACCCATGCTAAATTGCTCAAACCTCAGGTAAATTTTCAAACCACATAAATTTTCGTTCGGTTTCATCAAACCCATCCTAATTTCGTCAAACCCATGCTAAATATGTCAAACCTCACATAAATTTTCAAACCACATAAATTTTCGTTCGGTTTCATCAAACCCATCCTAATTTCTTCAAACCCATGCTAATTTGCTCAAACCTCAGATAAATTTTCAAACCTCATAAATTTTCGTTCGGATTCATCAAACCCATCCTAATTTCGTCAAACCCATGCTAATTTTGTCAAACCTCACATAAATTTTCAAACCTCACATAAATTTTCGTTCGGTTTCATCAAACCCATCCTAATTTCTTCAAACCCATGCTAAATTGCTCAAACCTCACATAAATTTTCAAACCATATAAATTTTCGTTCGGTTTCATCAAACCCATCCTAATTTCATCAAACCCATCCTAATTTCTTCAAACCCATGCTAAATTGCTCAAACCTCAGGTAAATTTTCAAACCACATAAATTTTCGTTCGGTTTCATCAAACCCATCCTAATTTCGTCAAACCCATGCTAAATATGTCAAACCTCACATAAATTTTCGTTCGGTTTCATCAAACCCATCCTAATTTCTTCAAACCCATGCTAAATTGCTCAAACCTCACATAAATTTTCAAACCACATAAATTTTCGTTCGGTTTCATCAAACCCATCCTAATTTCTTCAAACCCATGCTAATTTGCTCAAACCTCAGATAAATTTTCAAACCTCATAAATTTTCGTTCGGATTCATCAAACCCATCCTAATTTCATCAAACCCATCCTAATTTCTTCAAACCCATGCTAAATTGCTCAAACCTCAGGTAAATTTTCAAACCACATAAATTTTCGTTCGGTTTCATCAAACCCATCCTAATTTCTTCAAACCCATGCTAATTTGCTCAAACCTCAGATAAATTTTCAAACCTCATAAATTTTCGTTCGGATTCATCAAACCCATCCTAATTTCGTCAAACCCATGCTAATTTTGTCAAACCTCACATAAATTTTCAAACCTCACATAAATTTTCGTTCGGTTTCATCAAACCCATCCTAATTTCTTCAAACCCATGCTAAATTGCTCAAACCTCACATAAATTTTCAAACCACATAAATTTTCGTTCGGTTTCATCAAACCCATCCTAATTTCATCAAACCCATCCTAATTTCTTCAAACCCATGCTAAATTGCTCAAACCTCAGGTAAATTTTCAAACCACATAAATTTTCGTTCGGTTTCATCAAACCCATCCTAATTTCGTCAAACCCATGCTAAATATGTCAAACCTCACATAAATTTTCAAACCTCACATAAATTTTCGTTCGGTTTCATCAAACCCATCCTAATTTCTTCAAACCCATGCTAAATTGCTCAAACCTCACATAAATTTTCAAACCACATAAATTTTCGTTCGGTTTCATCAAACCCATCCTAATTTCTTCAAACCCATGCTAATTTGCTCAAACCTCAGATAAATTTTCAAACCTCATAAATTTTCGTTCGGATTCATCAAACCCATCCTAATTTCATCAAACCCATCCTAATTTCTTCAAACCCATGCTAAATTGCTCAAACCTCAGGTAAATTTTCAAACCACATAAATTTTCGTTCGGTTTCATCAAACCCATCCTAATTTCGTCAAACCCATGCTAAATATGTCAAACCTCACATAAATTTTCGTTCGGTTTCATCAAACCCATCCTAATTTCTTCAAACCCATGCTAAATTGCTCAAACCTCACATAAATTTTCAAACCACATAAATTTTCGTTCGGTTTCATCAAACCCATCCTAATTTCATCAAACCCATCCTAATTTCTTCAAACCCATGCTAAATTGCTCAAACCTCAGGTAAATTTTCAAACCACATAAATTTTCGTTCGGTTTCATCAAACCCATCCTAATTTCGTCAAACCCATGCTAAATATGTCAAACCTCACATAAATTTTCAAACCTCACATAAATTTTCGTTCGGTTTCATCAAACCCATCCTAATTTCTTCAAACCCATGCTAAATTGCTCAAACCTCACATAAATTTTCAAACCACATAAATTTTCGTTCGGTTTCATCAAACCCATCCTAATTTCTTCAAACCCATGCTAATTTGCTCAAACCTCAGATAAATTTTCAAACCTCATAAATTTTCGTTCGGATTCATCAAACCCATCCTAATTTCATCAAACCCATCCTAATTTCTTCAAACCCATTCTAAATTGCTCAAACCTCACATAAATTTTCAAACCACATAAATTTTCGTTCGGTTTCATCAAACCCATCCTAATTTCATCAAACCCATCCTAATTTCTTCAAACCCATGCTAAATTGCTCAAACCTCAGGTAAATTTTCAAACCACATAAATTTTCGTTCGGTTTCATCAAACCCATCCTAATTTCGTCAAACCCATGCTAAATATGTCAAACCTCACATAAATTTTCGTTCGGTTTCATCAAACCCATCCTAATTTCTTCAAACCCATGCTAAATTGCTCAAACCTCACATAAATTTTCAAACCACATAAATTTTCGTTCGGTTTCATCAAACCCATCCTAATTTCATCAAACCCATCCTAATTTCTTCAAACCCATGCTAAATTGCTCAAACCTCAGGTAAATTTTCAAACCACATAAATTTTCGTTCGGTTTCATCAAACCCATCCTAATTTCGTCAAACCCATGCTAAATATGTCAAACCTCACATAAATTTTCAAACCTCACATAAATTTTCGTTCGGTTTCATCAAACCCATCCTAATTTCTTCAAACCCATGCTAAATTGCTCAAACCTCACATAAATTTTCAAACCACATAAATTTTCGTTCGGTTTCATCAAACCCATCCTAATTTCTTCAAACCCATGCTAATTTGCTCAAACCTCAGATAAATTTTCAAACCTCATAAATTTTCGTTCGGATTCATCAAACCCATCCTAATTTCATCAAACCCATCCTAATTTCTTCAAACCCATGCTAAATTGCTCAAACCTCAGGTAAATTTTCAAACCACATAAATTTTCGTTCGGTTTCATCAAACCCATCCTAATTTCGTCAAACCCATGCTAAATATGTCAAACCTCACATAAATTTTCAAACCACATAAATTTTCGTTCGGTTTCATCAAACCCATCCTAATTTCTTCAAACCCATGCTAATTTGCTCAAACCTCAGATAAATTTTCAAACCTCACATAAATTTTCGTTCGGTTTCATCAAACCCATCCTAATTTCTTCAAACCCATGCTAAATTGCTCAAACCTCACATAAATTTTCAAACCACATAAATTTTCGTTCGGTTTCTTCAAACCCATCCTAATTTCATCAAACCCATCCTAATTTCTTCAAACCCATGCTAAATTGCTCAAACCTCAGGTAAATTTTCAAACCACATAAATTTTCGTTCGGTTTCATCAAACCCATCCTAATTTCGTCAAACCCATGCTAAATATGTCAAACCTCACATAAATTTTCAAACCTCACATAAATTTTCGTTCGGTTTCATCAAACCCATCCTAATTTCTTCAAACCCATGCTAAATTGCTCAAACCTAACATAAATTTTCAAACCACATAAATTTTCGTTCGGTTTCATCAAACCCATCCTAATTTCTTCAAACCCATGCTAATTTGCTCAAACCTCAGATAAATTTTCAAACCTCATAAATTTTCGTTCGGATTCATCAAACCCATCCTAATTTCATCAAACCCATCCTAATTTCTTCAAACCCATGCTAAATTGCTCAAACCTCAGGTAAATTTTCAAACCACATAAATTTTCGTTCAGTTTCATCAAACCCATCCTAATTTCGTCAAACCCATGCTAAATATGTCAAACCTCACATAAATTTTCAAACCACATAAATTTTCGTTCGGTTTCATCAAACCCATCCTAATTTCTTCAAACCCATGCTAATTTGCTCAAACCTCAGATAAATTTTCAAACCTCATAAATTTTCGTTCGGATTCATCAAACCCATCCTAATTTCGTCAAACCCATGCTAATTTTGTCAAACCTCACATAAATTTTCAAACCTCACATAAATTTTCGTTCGGTTTCATCAAACCCATCCTAATTTCTTCAAACCCATGCTAAATTGCTCAAACCTCACATAAATTTTCAAACCACATAAATTTTCGTTCGGTTTCATCAAACCCATCCTAATTTCGTCAAACCCATGCTAAATATGTCAAACCTCACATAAATTTTCAAACCTCACATAAATTTTCGTTCGGTTTCATCAAACCCATCCTAATTTCTTCAAACCCATGCTAAATTGCTCAAACCTCAGGTAAATTTTCAAACCACATAAATTTTCGTTCGGTTTCATCAAACCCATCCTAATTTCGTCAAACCCATGCTAAATATGTCAAACCTCACATAAATTTTCAAACCTCACATAAATTTTCGTTCGGTTTCATCAAACCCATCCTAATTTCTTCAAACCCATGCTAAATTGCTCAAACCTCACATAAATTTTCAAACCACATAAATTTTCGTTCGGTTTCATCAAACCCATCCTAATTTCATCAAACCCATCCTAATTTCTTCAAACCCATGCTAAATTGCTCAAACCTCAGGTAAATTTTCAAACCACATAAATTTTCGTTCGGTTTCATCAAACCCATCCTAATTTCGTCAAACCCATGCTAAATATGTCAAACCTCACATAAATTTTCAAACCTCACATAAATTTTCGTTCGGTTTCATCAAACCCATCCTAATTTCTTCAAACCCATGCTAAATTGCTCAAACCTCACATAAATTTTCAAACCACATAAATTTTCGTTCGGTTTCATCAAACCCATCCTAATTTCTTCAAACCCATGCTAATTTGCTCAAACCTCAGATAAATTTTCAAACCTCATAAATTTTCGTTCGGATTCATCAAACCCATCCTAATTTCATCAAACCCATCCTAATTTCTTCAAACCCATGCTAAATTGCTCAAACCTCAGGTAAATTTTCAAACCACATAAATTTTCGTTCGGTTTCATCAAACCCATCCTAATTTCGTCAAACCCATGCTAAATATGTCAAACCTCACATAAATTTTCAAACCACATAAATTTTCGTTCGGTTTCATCAAACCCATCCTAATTTCTTCAAACCCATGCTAATTTGCTCAAACCTCAGATAAATTTTCAAACCTCATAAATTTTCGTTCGGATTCATCAAACCCATCCTAATTTCGTCAAACCCATGCTAATTTTGTCAAACCTCACATAAATTTTCAAACCTCACATAAATTTTCGTTCGGTTTCATCAAACCCATCCTAATTTCTTCAAACCCATGCTAAATTGCTCAAACCTCACATAAATTTTCAAACCACATAAATTTTCGTTCGGTTTCATCAAACCCATCCTAATTTCATCAAACCCATCCTAATTTCTTCAAACCCATGCTAAATTGCTCAAACCTCAGGTAAATTTTCAAACCACATAAATTTTCGTTCGGTTTCATCAAACCCATCCTAATTTCGTCAAACCCATGCTAAATATGTCAAACCTCACATAAATTTTCAAACCTCACATAAATTTTCGTTCGGTTTCATCAAACCCATCCTAATTTCTTCAAACCCATGCTAAATTGCTCAAACCTCACATAAATTTTCAAACCACATAAATTTTCGTTCGGTTTCATCAAACCCATCCTAATTTCATCAAACCCATCCTAATTTCTTCAAACCCATGCTAAATTGCTCAAACCTCAGGTAAATTTTCAAACCACATAAATTTTCGTTCGGTTTCATCAAACCCATCCTAATTTCGTCAAACCCATGCTAAATATGTCAAACCTCACATAAATTTTCAAACCTCACATAAATTTTCGTTCGGTTTCATCAAACCCATCCTAATTTCTTCAAACCCATGCTAAATTGCTCAAACCTCACATAAATTTTCAAACCACATAAATTTTCGTTCGGTTTCATCAAACCCATCCTAATTTCATCAAACCCATCCTAATTTCTTCAAACCCATGCTAAATTGCTCAAACCTCAGGTAAATTTTCAAACCACATAAATTTTCGTTCGGTTTCATCAAACCCATCCTAATTTCGTCAAACCCATGCTAAATATGTCAAACCTCACATAAATTTTCAAACCTCACATAAATTTTCGTTCGGTTTCATCAAACCCATCCTAATTTCTTCAAACCCATGCTAAATTGCTCAAACCTCACATAAATTTTCAAACCACATAAATTTTCGTTCGGTTTCATCAAACCCATCCTAATTTCATCAAACCCATCCTAATTTCTTCAAACCCATGCTAAATTGCTCAAACCTCAGGTAAATTTTCAAACCACATAAATTTTCGTTCGGTTTCATCAAACCCATCCTAATTTCGTCAAACCCATGCTAAATTGCTCAAACCTCACATAAATTTTCAAACCACATAAATTTTCGTTCGGTTTCATCAAACCCATCCTAATTTCATCAAACCCATCCTAATTTCTTCAAACCCATGCTAAATTGCTCAAACCTCAGGTAAATTTTCAAACCACATAAATTTTCGTTCGGTTTCATCAAACCCATCCTAATTTCGTCAAACCCATGCTAAATATGTCAAACCTCACATAAATTTTCAAACCTCACATAAATTTTCGTTCGGTTTCATCAAACCCATCCTAATTTCTTCAAACCCATGCTAAATTGCTCAAACCTCACATAAATTTTCAAACCACATAAATTTTCGTTCGGTTTCATCAAACCCATCCTAATTTCTTCAAACCCATGCTAATTTGCTCAAACCTCAGATAAATTTTCAAACCTCATAAATTTTCGTTCGGATTCATCAAACCCATCCTAATTTCATCAAACCCATCCTAATTTCTTCAAACCCATGCTAAATTGCTCAAACCTCAGGTAAATTTTCAAACCACATAAATTTTCGTTCGGTTTCATCAAACCCATCCTAATTTCGTCAAACCCATGCTAAATATGTCAAACCTCACATAAATTTTCAAACCACATAAATTTTCGTTCGGTTTCATCAAACCCATCCTAATTTCTTCAAACCCATGCTAATTTGCTCAAACCTCAGATAAATTTTCAAACCTCATAAATTTTCGTTCGAATTCATCAAACCCATCCTAATTTCGTCAAACCCATGCTAATTTTGTCAAACCTCACATAAATTTTCAAACCTCACATAAATTTTCGTTCGGTTTCATCAAACCCATCCTAATTTCTTCAAACCCATGCTAAATTGCTCAAACCTCACATAAATTTTCAAACCACATAAATTTTCGTTCGGTTTCATCAAACCCATCCTAATTTCATCAAACCCATCCTAATTTCTTCAAACCCATGCTAAATTGCTCAAACCTCAGGTAAATTTTCAAACCACATAAATTTTCGTTCGGTTTCATCAAACCCATCCTAATTTCGTCAAACCCATGCTAAATATGTCAAACCTCACATAAATTTTCAAACCTCACATAAATTTTCGTTCGGTTTCATCAAACCCATCCTAATTTCTTCAAACCCATGCTAAATTGCTCAAACCTCACATAAATTTTCAAACCACATTTCGTTCGGTTTCATCAAACCCATCCTAATTTCATCAAACCCATCCTAATTTCTTCAAACCCATGCTAAATTGCTCAAACCTCAGGTAAATTTTCAAACCACATAAATTTTCGTTCGGTTTCATCAAACCCATCCTAATTTCGTCAAACCCATGCTAAATATGTCAAACCTCACATAAATTTTCGTTCGGTTTCATCAAACCCATCCTAATTTCTTCAAACCCATGCTAAATTGCTCAAACCTCACATAAATTTTCAAACCACATAAATTTTCGTTCGGTTTCATCAAACCCATCCTAATTTCATCAAACCCATCCTAATTTCTTCAAACCCATGCTAAATTGCTCAAACCTCAGGTAAATTTTCAAACCACATAAATTTTCGTTCGGTTTCATCAAACCCATCCTAATTTCGTCAAACCCATGCTAAATATGTC
This sequence comes from Rutpela maculata, assembly GCA_936432065.2. Classification (NCBI taxonomy): domain Eukaryota; kingdom Metazoa; phylum Arthropoda; class Insecta; order Coleoptera; family Cerambycidae; genus Rutpela; species Rutpela maculata. Next base: position 42,523 of record CAKZFB020000010.1, read on the forward strand.
AAACCTCACATAAATTTTCAAACCTCACATAAATTTTCGTTCGGTTTCATCAAACCCATCCTAATTTCTTCAAACCCATGCTAAATTGCTCAAACCTCACATAAATTTTCAAACCACATAAATTTTCGTTCGGTTTCATCAAACCCATCCTAATTTCTTCAAACCCATGCTAATTTGCTCAAACCTCAGATAAATTTTCAAACCTCATAAATTTTCGTTCGGATTCATCAAACCCATCCTAATTTCTTCAAACCCATGCTAAATTGCTCAAACCTCAGGTAAATTTTCAAACCACATAAATTTTCGTTCGGTTTCATCAAACCCATCCTAATTTCGTCAAACCCATGCTAAATATGTCAAACCTCACATAAATTTTCCAACCACATAAATTTTCGTTCGGTTTCATCAAACCCATCCTAATTTCTTCAAACCCATGCTAATTTGCTCAAACCTCAGATAAATTTTCAAACCTCATAAATTTTCGTTCGGATTCATCAAACCCATCCTAATTTCGTCAAACCCATGCTAATTTTGTCAAACCTCACATAAATTTTCAAACCTCACATAAATTTTCGTTCGGTTTCATCAAACCCATCCTAATTTCTTCAAACCCATGCTAAATTGCTCAAACCTCACATAAATTTTCAAACCACATAAATTTTCGTTCGGTTTCATCAAACCCATCCTAATTTCATCAAACCCATCCTAATTTCTTCAAACCCATGCTAAATTGCTCAAACCTCAGGTAAATTTTCAAACCACATAAATTTTCGTTCGGTTTCATCAAACCCATCCTAATTTCGTCAAACCCATGCTAAATATGTCAAACCTCACATAAATTTTCAAACCACATAAATTTTCGTTCGGTTTCATCAAACCCATCCTAATTTCTTCAAACCCATGCTAATTTGCTCAAACCTCAGATAAATTTTCAAATCTCATAAATTTTCGTTCGGTTTCATCAAACCCATCCTAATTTCTTCAAACCCATGCTAAATTGCTCAAACCTCACATAAATTTTCAAACCACATAAATTTTCGTTCGGTTTCATCAAACCCATCCTAATTTCATCAAACCCATCCTAATTTCTTCAAACCCATGCTAAATTGCTCAAACCTCAGGTAAATTTTCAAACCACATAAATTTTCGTTCGGTTTCATCAAACCCATCCTAATTTCTTCAAACCCATGCTAATTTGCTCAAACCTCAGATAAATTTTCAAACCTCATAAATTTTCGTTCGGATTCATCAAACCCATCCTAATTTCATCAAACCCATCCTAATTTCTTCAAACCCATGCTAAATTGCTCAAACCTCAGGTAAATTTTCAAACCACATAAATTTTCGTTCGGTTTCATCAAACCCATCCTAATTTCGTCAAACCCATGCTAAATATGTCAAACCTCACATAAATTTTCAAACCACATAAATTTTCGTTCGGTTTCATCAAACCCATCCTAATTTCTTCAAACCCATGCTAATTTGCTCAAACCTCAGATAAATTTTCAAACCTCATAAATTTTCGTTCGGATTCATCAAACCCATCCTAATTTCGTCAAACCCATGCTAATTTTGTCAAACCTCACATAAATTTTCAAACCTCACATAAATTTTCGTTCGGTTTCATCAAACCCATCCTAATTTCTTCAAACCCATGCTAAATTGCTCAAACCTCACATAAATTTTCAAACCACATAAATTTTCGTTCGGTTTCATCAAACCCATCCTAATTTCTTCAAACCCATGCTAATTTGCTCAAACCTCAGATAAATTTTCAAACCTCATAAATTTTCGTTCGGATTCATCAAACCCATCCTAATTTCGTCAAACCCATGCTAATTTTGTCAAACCTCACATAAATTTTCGTTCGGTTTCATCAAACCCATCCTAATTTCTTCAAACCCATGCTAAATTGCTCAAACCTCACATAAATTTTCAAACCACATAAATTTTCGTTCGGTTTCATCAAACCCATCCTAATTTCATCAAACCCATCCTAATTTCTTCAAACCCATGCTAAATTGCTCAAACCTCAGGTAAATTTTCAAACCACATAAATTTTCGTTCGGTTTCATCAAACCCATCCTAATTTCGTCAAACCCATGCTAAATATGTCAAACCTCACATAAATTTTCAAACCTCACATAAATTTTCGTTCGGTTTCATCAAACCCATCCTAATTTCTTCAAACCCATGCTAAATTGCTCAAACCTCACATAAATTTTCAAACCACATAAATTTTCGTTCGGTTTCATCAAACCCATCCTAATTTCTTCAAACCCATGCTAATTTGCTCAAACCTCAGATAAATTTTCAAACCTCATAAATTTTCGTTCGGATTCATCAAACCCATCCCAATTTCATCAAACCCATCCTAATTTCTTCAAACCCATGCTAAATTGCTCAAACCTCAGGTAAATTTTCAAACCACATAAATTTTCGTTCGGTTTCATCAAACCCATCCTAATTTCGTCAAACCCATGCTAAATATGTCAAACCTCACATAAATTTTCAAACCACATAAATTTTCGTTCGGTTTCATCAAACCCATCCTAATTTCTTCAAACCCATGCTAATTTGCTCAAACCTCAGATAAATTTTCAAACCTCATAAATTTTCGTTCGGATTCATCAAACCCATCCTAATTTCGTCAAACCCATGCTAATTTTGTCAAACCTCACATAAATTTTCAAACCTCACATAAATTTTCGTTCGGTTTCATCAAACCCATCCTAATTTCTTCAAACCCATGCTAAATTGCTCAAACCTCACATAAATTTTCAAACCACATAAATTTTCGTTCGGTTTCATCAAACCCATCCTAATTTCATCAAACCCATCCTAATTTCTTCAAACCCATGCTAAATTGCTCAAACCTCAGGTAAATTTTCAAACCACATAAATTTTCGTTCGGTTTCATCAAACCCATCCTAATTTCGTCAAACCCATGCTAAATATGTCAAACCTCACATAAATTTTCAAACCTCACATAAATTTTCGTTCGGTTTCATCAAACCCATCCTAATTTCTTCAAACCCATGCTAAATTGCTCAAACCTCACATAAATTTTCAAACCACATAAATTTTCGTTCGGTTTCATCAAACCCATCCTAATTTCTTCAAACCCATGCTAATTTGCTCAAACCTCAGATAAATTTTCAAACCTCATAAATTTTCGTTCGGATTCATCAAACCCATCCTAATTTCATCAAACCCATCCTAATTTCTTCAAACCCATGCTAAATTGCTCAAACCTCAGGTAAATTTTCAAACCACATAAATTTTCGTTCGGTTTCATCAAACCCATCCTAATTTCGTCAAACCCATGCTAAATATGTCAAACCTCACATAAATTTTCAAACCACATAAATTTTCGTTCGGTTTCATCAAACCCATCCTAATTTCTTCAAACCCATGCTAATTTGCTCAAACCTCAGATAAATTTTCAAACCTCATAAATTTTCGTTCGGATTCATCAAACCCATCCTAATTTCGTCAAACCCATGCTAATTTTGTCAAACCTCACATAAATTTTCAAACCTCACATAAATTTTCATTCGGTTTCATCAAACCCATCCTAATTTCTTCAAACCCATGCTAAATTGCTCAAACCTCACATAAATTTTCAAACCACATAAATTTTCGTTCGGTTTCATCAAACCCATCCTAATTTCATCAAACCCATCCTAATTTCTTCAAACCCATGCTAAATTGCTCAAACCTCAGGTAAATTTTCAAACCACATAAATTTTCGTTCGGTTTCATCAAACCCATCCTAATTTCGTCAAACCCATGCTAAATATGTCAAACCTCACATAAATTTTCAAACCTCACATAAATTTTCGTTCGGTTTCATCAAACCCATCCTAATTTCTTCAAACCCATGCTAAATTGCTCAAACCTCACATAAATTTTCAAACCACATAAATTTTCGTTCGGTTTCATCAAACCCATCCTAATTTCTTCAAACCCATGCTAATTTGCTCAAACCTCAGATAAATTTTCAAACCTCATAAATTTTCGTTCGGATTCATCAAACCCATCCTAATTTCATCAAGCCCATCCTAATTTCTTCAAACCCATACTAAATTGCTCAAACCTCAGGTAAATTTTCAAACCACATAAATTTTCGTTCGGTTTCATCAAACCCATCCTAATTTCGTCAAACCCATGCTAAATATGTCAAACCTCACATAAATTTTCAAACCACATAAATTTTCGTTCGGTTTCATCAAACCCATCCTAATTTCTTCAAACCCATGCTAATTTGCTCAAACCTCAGATAAATTTTCAAACCTCATAAATTTTCGTTCGGATTCATCAAACCCATCCTAATTTCGTCAAACCCATGCTAATTTTGTCAAACCTCACATAAATTTTCAAAACTCACATAAATTTTCGTTCGGTTTCATCAAACCCATCCTAATTTCTTCAAACCCATGCTAAATTGCTCAAACCTCACATAAATTTTCAAACCACATAAATTTTCGTTCGGTTTCATCAAACCCATCCTAATTTCTTCAAACCCATGCTAATTTGCTCAAACCTCAGATAAATTTTCAAACCTCATAAATTTTCGTTCGGATTCATCAAACCCATCCTAATTTCATCAAACCCATCCTAATTTCTTCAAACCCATGCTAAATTGCTCAAACCTCAGGTAAATTTTCAAACCACATAAATTTTCGTTCGGTTTCATCAAACCCATCCTAATTTCGTCAAACCCATGCTAAATATGTCAAACCTCACATAAATTTTCAAACCACATAAATTTTCGTTCGGTTTCATCAAACCCATCCTAATTTCTTCAAACCCATGCTAATTTGCTCAAACCTCAGATAAATTTTCAAACCTCATAAATTTTCGTTCGGATTCATCAAACCCATCCTAATTTCGTCAAACCCATGCTAATTTTGTCAAACCTCATATAAATTTTCAAACCTCACATAAATTTTCGTTCGGTTTCATCAAACCCATCCTAATTTCTTCAAACCCATGCTAAATTGCTCAAACCTCACATAAATTTTCAAACCACATAAATTTTCGTTCGGTTTCATCAAACCCATCCTAATTTCTTCAAACCCATGCTAAATTGCTCAAACCTCACATAAATTTTCAAACCACATAAATTTTCGTTCGGTTTCATCAAACCCATCCTAATTTCTTCAAACCCATGCTAATTTGCTCAAACCTCAGATAAATTTTCAAACCTCATAAATTTTCGTTCGGATTCATCAAACCCATCCTAATTTCATCAAACCCATCCTAATTTCTTCAAACCCATGCTAAATTGCTCAAACCTCAGGTAAATTTTCAAACCACATAAATTTTCGTTCGGTTTCATCAAACCCATCCTAATTTCGTCAAACCCATGCTAAATATGTCAAACCTCACATAAATTTTCAAACCACATAAATTTTCGTTCGGTTTCATCAAACCCATCCTAATTTCTTCAAACCCATGCTAATTTGCTCAAACCTCAGATAAATTTTCAAACCTCATAAATTTTCGTTCGGATTCATCAAACCCATCCTAATTTCGTCAAACCCATGCTAATTTTGTCAAACCTCACATAAATTTTCAAACCTCACATAAATTTTCGTTCGGTTTCATCAAACCCATCCTAATTTCTTCAAACCCATGCTAAATTGCTCAAACCTCACATAAATTTTCAAACCACATAAATTTTCGTTCGGTTTCATCAAACCCATCCTAATTTCTTCAAACCCATGCTAATTTGCTCAAACCTCAGGTAAATTTTCAAACCACATAAATTTTCGTTCGGATTCATCAAACCCATCCTAATTTCGTCAAACCCATGCTAATTTTGTCAAACCTCACATAAATTTTCAAACCTCATAAATTTTCGTTCGGATTCATCAAACCCATCCTAATTTCGTCAAACCCATGCTAATTTTGTCAAACCTCACATAAATTTTCAAACCTCACATAAATTTTCGTTCGGTTTCATCAAACCCATCCTAATTTCTTCAAACCCATGCTAAATTGCTCAAACCTCACATAAATTTTCAAACCACATAAATTTTCGTTCGGTTTCATCAAACCCATCCTAATTTCTTCAAACCCATGCTAATTTGCTCAAACCTCAGGTAAATTTTCAAACCACATAAATTTTCGTTCGGTTTCATCAAACCCATCCTAATTTCGTCAAACCCATGCTAAATATGTCAAACCTCACATAAATTTTCAAACCACATAAATTTTCGTTCGGTTTCATCAAACCCATCCTAATTTCTTCAAACCCATGCTAATTTGCTCAAACCTCAGATAAATTTTCAAACCTCATAAATTTTCGTTCGGATTCATCAAACCCATCCTAATTTCGTCAAACCCATGCTAATTTTGTCAAACCTCACATAAATTTTCAAACCTCACATAAATTTTCGTTCGGTTTCATCAAACCCATCCTAATTTCTTCAAACCCATGCTAAATTGTTCAAACCTCACATAAATTTTCAAACCACATAAATTTTCGTTCGGTTTCATCAAACCCATCCTAATTTCTTCAAACCCATGCTAATTTGCTCAAACCTCAGGTAAATTTTCAAACCACATAAATTTTCGTTCGGATTCATCAAACCCATCCTAATTTCGTCAAACCCATGCTAATTTTGTCAAACCTCACATAAATTTTCAAACCTCACATAAATTTTCGTTCGGTTTCATCAAACCCATCCTAATTTCTTCAAACCCATGCTAAATTGCTCAAACCTCACATAAATTTTCAAACCACATAAATTTTCGTTCGGTTTCATCAAACCTATCCTAATTTCTTCAAACCCATGCTAAATTGCTCAAACCTCAGGTAAATTTTCAAACCACATAAATTTTCGTTCGGTTTCATCAAACCCATCCTAATTTCGTCAAACCCATGCTAAATATGTCAAACCTCACATAAATTTTCAAACCACATAAATTTTCGTTCGGTTTCATCAAACCCATCCTAATTTCTTCAAACCCATGCTAATTTGCTCAAACCTCAGATAAATTTTCAAACCTCATAAATTTTCGTTCGGATTCATCAAACCCATCCTAATTTCGTCAAACCCATGTTAATTTTGTCAAACCTCACATAAATTTTCAAACCTCACATAAATTTTCGTTCGGTTTCATCAAACCCATCCTAATTTCTTCAAACCCATGCTAAATTGCTCAAACCTCACATAAATTTTCAAACCACATAAATTTTCGTTCGGTTTCATCAAACCCATCCTAATTTCTTCAAACCCATGCTAATTTGCTCAAACCTCAGATAAATTTTCAAACCTCATAAATTTTCGTTCGGATTCATCAAACCCATCCTAATTTCGTCAAACCCATGCTAATTTTGTCAAACCTCACATAAATTTTCAAACCTCACATAAATTTTCGTTCGGTTTCATCAAACCCATCCTAATTTCTTCAAACCCATGCTAAATTGCTCAAACCTCACATAAATTTTCAAACCATATAAATTTTCGTTCGGTTTCATCAAACCCATCCTAATTTCTTCAAACCCATGCTAATTTGCTCAAACCTCAGATAAATTTTCAAACCTCATAAATTTTCGTTCGGATTCATCAAACCCATCCTAATTTCATCAAACCCATCCTAATTTCTTCAAACCCATGCTAAATTGCTCAAACCTCAGGTAAATTTTCAAACCACATAAATTTTCGTTCGGTTTCATCAAACCCATCCTAATTTCGTCAAACCCATGCTAAATATGTCAAACCTCACATAAATTTTCAAACCACATAAATTTTCGTTCGGTTTCATCAAACCCATCCTAATTTCTTCAAACCCATGCTAATTTGCTCAAACCTCAGATAAATTTTCAAACCTCATAAATTTTCGTTCGGATTCATCAAACCCATCCTAATTTCGCCAAACCCATGCTAATTTTGTCAAACCTCACATAAATTTTCAAACCTCACATAAATTTTCGTTCGGTTTCATCAAACCCATCCTAATTTCTTCAAACCCATGCTAAATTGCTCAAACCTCACATAAATTTTCAAACCACATAAATTTTCGTTCGGTTTCATCAAACCCATCCTAATTTCTTCAAACCCATGCTAATTTGCTCAAACCTCAGATAAATTTTCAAACCTCATAAATTTTCGTTCGGATTCGTCAAACCCATCCTAATTTCATCAAACCCATCCTAATTTCTTCAAACCCATGCTAAATTGCTCAAACCTCAGGTAAATTTTCAAACCACATAAATTTTCGTTCGGTTTCATCAAACCCATCCTAATTTCGTCAAACCCATGCTAAATATGTCAAACCTCACATAAATTTTCGTTCGGTTTCATCAAACCCATCCTAATTTCTTCAAACCCATGCTAATTTGCTCAAACCTCAGATAAATTTTCAAACCTCATAAATTTTCGTTCGGATTCATCAAACCCATCCTAATTTCGTCAAACCCATGCTAATTTTGTCAAACCTCACATAAATTTTCAAACCTCACATAAATTTTCGTTCGGTTTCATCAAACCCATCCTAATTTCTTCAAACCCATGCTAAATTGCTCAAACCTCACATAAATTTTCAAACCACATAAATTTTCGTTCGGTTTCATCAAACCCATCCTAATTTCATCAAACCCATCCTAATTTCTTCAAACCCATGCTAAATTGCTCAAACCTCAGGTAAATTTTCAAACCACATAAATTTTCGTTCGGTTTCATCAAACCCATCCTAATTTCGTCAAACCCATGCTAAATATGTCAAACCTCACATAAATTTTCAAACCTCACATAAATTTTCGTTCGGTTTCATCAAACCCATCCTAATTTCTTCAAACCCATGCTAAATTGCTCAAACCTCACATAAATTTTCAAACCACATAAATTTTCGTTCGGTTTCATCAAACCCATCCTAATTTCTTCAAACCCATGCTAATTTGCTCAAACCTCAGATAAATTTTCAAACCTCATAAATTTTCGTTCGGATTCATCAAACCCATCCTAATTTCATCAAACCCATCCTAATTTCTTCAAACCCATGCTAAATTGCTCAAACCTCACATAAATTTTCAAACCACATAAATTTTCGTTCGGTTTCATCAAACCCATCCTAATTTCATCAAACCCATCCTAATTTCTTCAAACCCATGCTAAATTGCTCAAACCTCAGGTAAATTTTCAAACCACATAAATTTTCGTTCGGTTTCATCAAACCCATCCTAATTTCGTCAAACCCATGCTAAATATGTCAAACCTCACATAAATTTTCGTTCGGTTTCATCAAACCCATCCTAATTTCTTCAAACCCATGCTAAATTGCTCAAACCTCACATAAATTTTCAAACCACATAAATTTTCGTTCGGTTTCATCAAACCCATCCTAATTTCATCAAACCCATCCTAATTTCTTCAAACCCATGCTAAATTGCTCAAACCTCAGGTAAATTTTCAAACCACATAAATTTTCGTTCGGTTTCATCAAACCCATCCTAATTTCGTCAAACCCATGCTAAATATGTCAAACCTCACATAAATTTTCAAACCTCACATAAATTTTCGTTCGGTTTCATCAAACCCATCCTAATTTCTTCAAACCCATGCTAAATTGCTCAAACCTCACATAAATTTTCAAACCACATAAATTTTCGTTCGGTTTCATCAAACCCATCCTAATTTCTTCAAACCCATGCTAATTTGCTCAAACCTCAGATAAATTTTCAAACCTCATAAATTTTCGTTCGGATTCATCAAACCCATCCTAATTTCATCAAACCCATCCTAATTTCTTCAAACCCATGCTAAATTGCTCAAACCTCAGGTAAATTTTCAAACCACATAAATTTTCGTTCGGTTTCATCAAACCCATCCTAATTTCGTCAAACCCATGCTAAATATGTCAAACCTCACATAAATTTTCAAACCACATAAATTTTCGTTCGGTTTCATCAAACCCATCCTAATTTCTTCAAACCCATGCTAATTTGCTCAAACCTCAGATAAATTTTCAAACCTCACATAAATTTTCGTTCGGTTTCATCAAACCCATCCTAATTTCTTCAAACCCATGCTAAATTGCTCAAACCTCACATAAATTTTCAAACCACATAAATTTTCGTTCGGTTTCTTCAAACCCATCCTAATTTCATCAAACCCATCCTAATTTCTTCAAACCCATGCTAAATTGCTCAAACCTCAGGTAAATTTTCAAACCACATAAATTTTCGTTCGGTTTCATCAAACCCATCCTAATTTCGTCAAACCCATGCTAAATATGTCAAACCTCACATAAATTTTCAAACCTCACATAAATTTTCGTTCGGTTTCATCAAACCCATCCTAATTTCTTCAAACCCATGCTAAATTGCTCAAACCTCACATAAATTTTCAAACCACATAAATTTTCGTTCGGTTTCATCAAACCCATCCTAATTTCTTCAAACCCATGCTAATTTGCTCAAACCTCAGATAAATTTTCAAACCTCATAAATTTTCGTTCGGATTCATCAAACCCATCCTAATTTCATCAAACCCATCCTAATTTCTTCAAACCCATGCTAAATTGCTCAAACCTCAGGTAAATTTTCAAACCACATAAATTTTCGTTCAGTTTCATCAAACCCATCCTAATTTCGTCAAACCCATGCTAAATATGTCAAACCTCACATAAATTTTCAAACCACATAAATTTTCGTTCGGTTTCATCAAACCCATCCTAATTTCGTCAAACCCATGCTAAATATGTCAAACCTCACATAAATTTTCAAACCACATAAGTTTTCGTTCGGTTTCATCAAACCCATCCTAATTTCTTCAAACCCATGCTAATTTGCTCAAACCTCAGATAAATTTTCAAACCTCATAAATTTTCGTTCGGATTCATCAAACCCATCCTAATTTCGTCAAACCCATGCTAATTTTGTCAAACCTCACATAAATTTTCAAACCTCACATAAATTTTCGTTCGGTTTCATCAAACCCATCCTAATTTCTTCAAACCCATGCTAAATTGCTCAAACCTCACATAAATTTTCAAACCACATAAATTTTCGTTCGGTTTCATCAAACCCATCCTAATTTCATCAAACCCATCCTAATTTCTTCAAACCCATGCTAAATTGCTCAAACCTCAGGTAAATTTTCAAACCACATAAATTTTCGTTCGGTTTCATCAAACCCATCCTAATTTCGTCAAACCCATGCTAAATATGTCAAACCTCACATAAATTTTCAAACCTCACATAAATTTTCGTTCGGTTTCATCAAACCCATCCTAATTTCTTCAAACCCATGCTAAATTGCTCAAACCTCACATAAATTTTCAAACCACATAAATTTTCGTTCGGTTTCATCAAACCCATCCTAATTTCTTCAAACCCATGCTAATTTGCTCAAACCTCAGATAAATTTTCAAACCTCATAAATTTTCGTTCGGATTCATCAAACCCATCCTAATTTCATCAAACCCATCCTAATTTCTTCAAACCCATGCTAAATTGCTCAAACCTCAGGTAAATTTTCAAACCACATAAATTTTCGTTCGGTTTCATCAAACCCATCCTAATTTCGTCAAACCCATGCTAAATATGTCAAACCTCACATAAATTTTCAAACCACATAAATTTTCGTTCGGTTTCATCAAACCCATCCTAATTTCTTCAAACCCATGCTAATTTGCTCAAACCTCAGATAAATTTTCAAACCTCATAAATTTTCGTTCGGATTCATCAAACCCATCCTAATTTCGTCAAACCCATGCTAATTTTGTCAAACCTCACATAAATTTTCAAACCTCACATAAATTTTCGTTCGGTTTCATCAAACCCATCCTAATTTCTTCAAACCCATGCTAAATTGCTCAAACCTCACATAAATTTTCAAACCATATAAATTTTCGTTCGGTTTCATCAAACCCATCCTAATTTCATCAAACCCATCCTAATTTCTTCAAACCCATGCTAAATTGCTCAAACCTCAGGTAAATTTTCAAACCACATAAATTTTCGTTCGGTTTCATCAAACCCATCCTAATTTCGTCAAACCCATGCTAAATATGTCAAACCTCACATAAATTTTCAAACCTCACATAAATTTTCGTTCGGTTTCATCAAACCCATCCTAATTTCTTCAAACCCATGCTAAATTGCTCAAACCTCACATAAATTTTCAAACCACATAAATTTTCGTTCGGTTTCATCAAACCCATCCTAATTTCTTCAAACCCATGCTAATTTGCTCAAACCTCAGATAAATTTTCAAACCTCATAAATTTTCGTTCGGATTCATCAAACCCATCCTAATTTCATCAAACCCATCCTAATTTCTTCAAACCCATGCTAAATTGCTCAAACCTCAGGTAAATTTTCAAACCACATAAATTTTCGTTCGGTTTCATCAAACCCATCCTAATTTCTTCAAACCCATGCTAATTTGCTCAAACCTCAGATAAATTTTCAAACCTCATAAATTTTCGTTCGGATTCATCAAACCCATCCTAATTTCGTCAAACCCATGCTAATTTTGTCAAACCTCACATAAATTTTCAAACCTCACATAAATTTTCGTTCGGTTTCATCAAACCCATCCTAATTTCTTCAAACCCATGCTAAATTGCTCAAACCTCACATAAATTTTCAAACCACATAAATTTTCGTTCGGTTTCATCAAACCCATCCTAATTTCATCAAACCCATCCTAATTTCTTCAAACCCATGCTAAATTGCTCAAACCTCAGGTAAATTTTCAAACCACATAAATTTTCGTTCGGTTTCATCAAACCCATCCTAATTTCGTCAAACCCATGCTAAATATGTCAAACCTCACATAAATTTTCAAACCTCACATAAATTTTCGTTCGGTTTCATCAAACCCATCCTAATTTCTTCAAACCCATGCTAAATTGCTCAAACCTCACATAAATTTTCAAACCACATAAATTTTCGTTCGGTTTCATCAAACCCATCCTAATTTCTTCAAACCCATGCTAATTTGCTCAAACCTCAGATAAATTTTCAAACCTCATAAATTTTCGTTCGGATTCATCAAACCCATCCTAATTTCATCAAACCCATCCTAATTTCTTCAAACCCATGCTAAATTGCTCAAACCTCAGGTAAATTTTCAAACCACATAAATTTTCGTTCGGTTTCATCAAACCCATCCTAATTTCGTCAAACCCATGCTAAATATGTCAAACCTCACATAAATTTTCGTTCGGTTTCATCAAACCCATCCTAATTTCTTCAAACCCATGCTAAATTGCTCAAACCTCACATAAATTTTCAAACCACATAAATTTTCGTTCGGTTTCATCAAACCCATCCTAATTTCTTCAAACCCATGCTAATTTGCTCAAACCTCAGATAAATTTTCAAACCTCATAAATTTTCGTTCGGATTCATCAAACCCATCCTAATTTCATCAAACCCATCCTAATTTCTTCAAACCCATGCTAAATTGCTCAAACCTCAGGTAAATTTTCAAACCACATAAATTTTCGTTCTTTTTCATCAAACCCATCCTAATTTCTTCAAACCCATGCTAATTTGCTCAAACCTCAGATAAATTTTCAAACCTCATAAATTTTCGTTCGGATTCATCAAACCCATCCTAATTTCGTCAAACCCATGCTAATTTTGTCAAACCTCACATAAATTTTCAAACCTCACATAAATTTTCGTTCGGTTTCATCAAACCCATCCTAATTTCTTCAAACCCATGCTAAATTGCTCAAACCTCACATAAATTTTCAAACCACATAAATTTTCGTTCGGTTTCATCAAACCCATCCTAATTTCATCAAACCCATCCTAATTTCTTCAAACCCATGCTAAATTGCTCAAACCTCAGGTAAATTTTCAAACCACATAAATTTTCGTTCGGTTTCATCAAACCCATCCTAATTTCGTCAAACCCATGCTAAATATGTCAAACCTCACATAAATTTTCAAACCTCACATAAATTTTCGTTCGGTTTCATCAAACCCATCCTAATTTCTTCAAACCCATGCTAAATTGCTCAAACCTCACATAAATTTTCAAACCACATAAATTTTCGTTCGGTTTCATCAAACCCATCCTAATTTCTTCAAACCCATGCTAATTTGCTCAAACCTCAGATAAATTTTCAAACCTCATAAATTTTCGTTCGGATTCATCAAACCCATCCTAATTTCATCAAACCCATCCTAATTTCTTCAAACCCATGCTAAATTGCTCAAACCTCAGGTAAATTTTCAAACCACATAAATTTTCGTTCGGTTTCATCAAACCCATCCTAATTTCGTCAAACCCATGCTAAATATGTCAAACCTCACATAAATTTTCGTTCGGTTTCATCAAACCCATCCTAATTTCTTCAAACCCATGCTAAATTGCTCAAACCTCACATAAATTTTCAAACCACATAAATTTTCGTTCGGTTTCATCAAACCCATCCTAATTTCATCAAACCCATCCTAATTTCTTCAAACCCATGCTAAATTGCTCAAACCTCAGGTAAATTTTCAAACCACATACATTTTCGTTCGGTTTCATCAAACCCATCCTAATTTCGTCAAACCCATGCTAAATATGTCAAACCTCACATAAATTTTCAAACCTCACATAAATTTTCGTTCGGTTTCATCAAACCCATCCTAATTTCTTCAAACCCATGCTAAATTGCTCAAACCTCACATAAATTTTCAAACCACATAAATTTTCGTTCGGTTTCATCAAACCCATCCTAATTTCTTCAAACCCATGCTAATTTGCTCAAACCTCAGATAAATTTTCAAACCTCATAAATTTTCGTTCGGATTCATCAAACCCATCCTAATTTCATCAAACCCATCCTAATTTCTTCAAACCCATGCTAAATTGCTCAAACCTCACATAAATTTTCAAACCACATAAATTTTCGTTCGGTTTCATCAAACCCATCCTAATTTCATCAAACCCATCCTAATTTCTTCAAACCCATGCTAAATTGCTCAAACCTCAGGTAAATTTTCAAACCACATAAATTTTCGTTCGGTTTCATCAAACCCATCCTAATTTCGTCAAACCCATGCTAAATATATCAAACCTCACATAAATTTTCGTTCGGTTTCATCAAACCCATCCTAATTTCTTCAAACCCATGCTAAATTGCTCAAACCTCACATAAATTTTCAAACCACATAAATTTTCGTTCGGTTTCATCAAACCCATCCTAATTTCATCAAACCCATCCTAATTTCTTCAAACCCATGCTAAATTGCTCAAACCTCAGGTAAATTTTCAAACCACATAAATTTTCGTTCGGTTTCATCAAACCCATCCTAATTTCGTCAAACCCATGCTAAATATGTCAAACCTCACATAAATTTTCAAACCTCACATAAATTTTCGTTCGGTTTCATCAAACCCATCCTAATTTCTTCAAACCCATGCTAAATTGCTCAAACCTCACATAAATTTTCAAACCACATAAATTTTCGTTCGGTTTCATCAAACCCATCCTAATTTCTTCAAACCCATGCTAATTTGCTCAAACCTCAGATAAATTTTCAAACCTCATAAATTTTCGTTCGGATTCATCAAAACCATCCTAATTTCATCAAACCCATCCTAATTTCTTCAAACCCATGCTAAATTGCTCAAACCTCAGGTAAATTTTCAAACCACATAAATTTTCGTTCGGTTTCATCAAACCCATCCTAATTTCGTCAAACCCATGCTAAATATGTCAAACCTCACATAAATTTCCAAACCTCACATAAATTTTCGTTCGGTTTCATCAAACCCATCCTAATTTCTTCAAACCCATGCTAAATTGCTCAAACCTCACATAAATTTTCAAACCACATAAATTTTCGTTCGGTTTCATCAAACCCATCCTAATTTCTTCAAACCCATGCTAATTTGCTCAAACCTCAGATAAATTTTCAAACCTCATAAATTTTCGTTCGGATTCATCAAACCCATCCTAATTTCATCAAACCCATCCTAATTTCTTCAAACCCATGCTAAATTGCTCAAACCTCAGGTAAATTTTCAAACCACATAAATTTTCGTTCGGTTTCATCAAACCCATCCTAATTTCGTCAAACCCATGCTAAATATGTCAAACCTCACATAAATTTTCAAACCACATAAATTTTCGTTCGGTTTCATCAAACCCATCCTAATTTCTTCAAACCCATGCTAATTTGCTCAAACCTCAGATAAATTTTCAAACCTCATAAATTTTCGTTCGGATTCATCAAACCCATCCTAATTTCGTCAAACCCATGCTAATTTTGTCAAACCTCATATAAATTTTCAAACCTCACATAAATTTTCGTTCGGTTTCATCAAACCCATCCTAATTTCTTCAAACCCATGCTAAATTGCTCAAACCTCACATAAATTTTCAAACCACATAAATTTTCGTTCGGTTTCATCAAACCCATCCTAATTTCTTCAAACCCATGCTAAATTGCTCAAACCTCACATAAATTTTCAAACCACATAAATTTTCGTTCGGTTTCATCAAACCCATCCTAATTTCTTCAAACCCATGCTAATTTGCTCAAACCTCAGATAAATTTTCAAACCTCATAAATTTTCGTTCGGATTCATCAAACCCATCCTAATTTCATCAAACCCATCCTAATTTCTTCAAACCCATGCTAAATTGCTCAAACCTCAGGTAAATTTTCAAACCACATAAATTTTCGTTCGGTTTCATCAAACCCATCCTAATTTCGTCAAACCCATGCTAAATATGTCAAACCTCACATAAATTTTCAAACCACATAAATTTTCGTTCGGTTTCATCAAACCCATCCTAATTTCTTCAAACCCATGCTAATTTGCTCAAACCTCAGATAAATTTTCAAACCTCATAAATTTTCGTTCGGATTCATCAAACCCATCCTAATTTCGTCAAACCCATGCTAATTTTGTCAAACCTCACATAAATTTTCAAACCTCACATAAATTTTCGTTCGGTTTCATCAAACCCATCCTAATTTCTTCAAACCCATGCTAAATTGCTCAAACCTCACATAAATTTTCAAACCACATAAATTTTCGTTCGGTTTCATCAAACCCATCCTAATTTCTTCAAACCCATGCTAATTTGCTCAAACCTCAGGTAAATTTTCAAACCACATAAATTTTCGTTCGGATTCATCAAACCCATCCTAATTTCGTCAAACCCATGCTAATTTTGTCAAACCTCACATAAATTTTCAAACCTCATAAATTTTCGTTCGGATTCATCAAACCCATCCTAATTTCGTCAAACCCATGCTAATTTTGTCAAACCTCACATAAATTTTCAAACCTCACATAAATTTTCGTTCGGTTTCATCAAACCCATCCTAATTTCTTCAAACCCATGCTAAATTGCTCAAACCTCACATAAATTTTCAAACCACATAAATTTTCGTTCGGTTTCATCAAACCCATCCTAATTTCTTCAAACCCATGCTAATTTGCTCAAACCTCAGGTAAATTTTCAAACCACATAAATTTTCGTTCGGTTTCATCAAACCCATCCTAATTTCGTCAAACCCATGCTAAATATGTCAAACCTCACATAAATTTTCAAACCACATAAATTTTCGTTCGGTTTCATCAAACCCATCCTAATTTCTTCAAACCCATGCTAATTTGCTCAAACCTCAGATAAATTTTCAAACCTCATAAATTTTCGTTCGGATTCATCAAACCCATCCTAATTTCGTCAAACCCATGCTAATTTTGTCAAACCTCACATAAATTTTCAAACCTCACATAAATTTTCGTTCGGTTTCATCAAACCCATCCTAATTTCTTCAAACCCATGCTAAATTGTTCAAACCTCACATAAATTTTCAAACCACATAAATTTTCGTTCGGTTTCATCAAACCCATCCTAATTTCTTCAAACCCATGCTAATTTGCTCAAACCTCAGGTAAATTTTCAAACCACATAAATTTTCGTTCGGATTCATCAAACCCATCCTAATTTCGTCAAACCCATGCTAATTTTGTCAAACCTCACATAAATTTTCAAACCTCACATAAATTTTCGTTCGGTTTCATCAAACCCATCCTAATTTCTTCAAACCCATGCTAAATTGCTCAAACCTCACATAAATTTTCAAACCACATAAATTTTCGTTCGGTTTCATCAAACCTATCCTAATTTCTTCAAACCCATGCTAAATTGCTCAAACCTCAGGTAAATTTTCAAACCACATAAATTTTCGTTCGGTTTCATCAAACCCATCCTAATTTCGTCAAACCCATGCTAAATATGTCAAACCTCACATAAATTTTCAAACCACATAAATTTTCGTTCGGTTTCATCAAACCCATCCTAATTTCTTCAAACCCATGCTAATTTGCTCAAACCTCAGATAAATTTTCAAACCTCATAAATTTTCGTTCGGATTCATCAAACCCATCCTAATTTCGTCAAACCCATGTTAATTTTGTCAAACCTCACATAAATTTTCAAACCTCACATAAATTTTCGTTCGGTTTCATCAAACCCATCCTAATTTCTTCAAACCCATGCTAAATTGCTCAAACCTCACATAAATTTTCAAACCACATAAATTTTCGTTCGGTTTCATCAAACCCATCCTAATTTCTTCAAACCCATGCTAATTTGCTCAAACCTCAGATAAATTTTCAAACCTCATAAATTTTCGTTCGGATTCATCAAACCCATCCTAATTTCGTCAAACCCATGCTAATTTTGTCAAACCTCACATAAATTTTCAAACCTCACATAAATTTTCGTTCGGTTTCATCAAACCCATCCTAATTTCTTCAAACCCATGCTAAATTGCTCAAACCTCACATAAATTTTCAAACCATATAAATTTTCGTTCGGTTTCATCAAACCCATCCTAATTTCTTCAAACCCATGCTAATTTGCTCAAACCTCAGATAAATTTTCAAACCTCATAAATTTTCGTTCGGATTCATCAAACCCATCCTAATTTCATCAAACCCATCCTAATTTCTTCAAACCCATGCTAAATTGCTCAAACCTCAGGTAAATTTTCAAACCACATAAATTTTCGTTCGGTTTCATCAAACCCATCCTAATTTCGTCAAACCCATGCTAAATATGTCAAACCTCACATAAATTTTCAAACCACATAAATTTTCGTTCGGTTTCATCAAACCCATCCTAATTTCTTCAAACCCATGCTAATTTGCTCAAACCTCAGATAAATTTTCAAACCTCATAAATTTTCGTTCGGATTCATCAAACCCATCCTAATTTCGCCAAACCCATGCTAATTTTGTCAAACCTCACATAAATTTTCAAACCTCACATAAATTTTCGTTCGGTTTCATCAAACCCATCCTAATTTCTTCAAACCCATGCTAAATTGCTCAAACCTCACATAAATTTTCAAACCACATAAATTTTCGTTCGGTTTCATCAAACCCATCCTAATTTCTTCAAACCCATGCTAATTTGCTCAAACCTCAGATAAATTTTCAAACCTCATAAATTTTCGTTCGGATTCGTCAAACCCATCCTAATTTCATCAAACCCATCCTAATTTCTTCAAACCCATGCTAAATTGCTCAAACCTCAGGTAAATTTTCAAACCACATAAATTTTCGTTCGGTTTCATCAAACCCATCCTAATTTCGTCAAACCCATGCTAAATATGTCAAACCTCACATAAATTTTCGTTCGGTTTCATCAAACCCATCCTAATTTCTTCAAACCCATGCTAATTTGCTCAAACCTCAGATAAATTTTCAAACCTCATAAATTTTCGTTCGGATTCATCAAACCCATCCTAATTTCGTCAAACCCATGCTAATTTTGTCAAACCTCACATAAATTTTCAAACCTCACATAAATTTTCGTTCGGTTTCATCAAACCCATCCTAATTTCTTCAAACCCATGCTAAATTACTCAAACCTCACATAAATTTTCAAACCACATAAATTTTCGTTCGGTTTCATCAAACCCATCCTAATTTCATCAAACCCATCCTAATTTCTTCAAACCCATGCTAAATTGCTCAAACCTCAGGTAAATTTTCAAACCACATAAATTTTCGTTCGGTTTCATCAAACCCATCCTAATTTCGTCAAACCCATGCTAAATATGTCAAACCTCACATAAATTTTCAAACCTCACATAAATTTTCGTTCGGTTTCATCAAACCCATCCTAATTTCTTCAAACCCATGCTAAATTGCTCAAACCTCACATAAATTTTCAAACCACATAAATTTTCGTTCGGTTTCATCAAACCCATCCTAATTTCTTCAAACCCATGCTAATTTGCTCAAACCTCAGATAAATTTTCAAACCTCATAAATTTTCGTTCGGATTCATCAAACCCATCCTAATTTCATCAAACCCATCCTAATTTCTTCAAACCCATGCTAAATTGCTCAAACCTCACATAAATTTTCAAACCACATAAATTTTCGTTCGGTTTCATCAAACCCATCCTAATTTCATCAAACCCATCCTAATTTCTTCAAACCCATGCTAAATTGCTCAAACCTCAGGTAAATTTTCAAACCACATAAATTTTCGTTCGGTTTCATCAAACCCATCCTAATTTCGTCAAACCCATGCTAAATATGTCAAACCTCACATAAATTTTCGTTCGGTTTCATCAAACCCATCCTAATTTCTTCAAACCCATGCTAAATTGCTCAAACCTCACATAAATTTTCAAACCACATAAATTTTCGTTCGGTTTCATCAAACCCATCCTAATTTCATCAAACCCATCCTAATTTCTTCAAACCCATGCTAAATTGCTCAAACCTCAGGTAAATTTTCAAACCACATAAATTTTCGTTCGGTTTCATCAAACCCATCCTAATTTCGTCAAACCCATGCTAAATATGTCAAACCTCACATAAATTTTCAAACCTCACATAAATTTTCGTTCGGTTTCATCAAACCCATCCTAATTTCTTCAAACCCATGCTAAATTGCTCAAACCTCACATAAATTTTCAAACCACATAAATTTTCGTTCGGTTTCATCAAACCCATCCTAATTTCTTCAAACCCATGCTAATTTGCTCAAACCTCAGATAAATTTTCAAACCTCATAAATTTTCGTTCGGATTCATCAAACCCATCCTAATTTCATCAAACCCATCCTAATTTCTTCAAACCCATGCTAAATTGCTCAAACCTCAGGTAAATTTTCAAACCACATAAATTTTCGTTCGGTTTCATCAAACCCATCCTAATTTCGTCAAACCCATGCTAAATATGTCAAACCTCACATAAATTTTCAAACCACATAAATTTTCGTTCGGTTTCATCAAACCCATCCTAATTTCTTCAAACCCATGCTAATTTGCTCAAACCTCAGATAAATTTTCAAACCTCACATAAATTTTCGTTCGGTTTCATCAAACCCATCCTAATTTCTTCAAACCCATGCTAAATTGCTCAAACCTCACATAAATTTTCAAACCACATAAATTTTCGTTCGGTTTCTTCAAACCCATCCTAATTTCATCAAACCCATCCTAATTTCTTCAAACCCATGCTAAATTGCTCAAACCTCAGGTAAATTTTCAAACCACATAAATTTTCGTTCGGTTTCATCAAACCCATCCTAATTTCGTCAAACCCATGCTAAATATGTCAAACCTCACATAAATTTTCAAACCTCACATAAATTTTCGTTCGGTTTCATCAAACCCATCCTAATTTCTTCAAACCCATGCTAAATTGCTCAAACCTCACATAAATTTTCAAACCACATAAATTTTCGTTCGGTTTCATCAAACCCATCCTAATTTCTTCAAACCCATGCTAATTTGCTCAAA
Source organism: Rutpela maculata (assembly GCA_936432065.2). Taxonomy (NCBI): domain Eukaryota; kingdom Metazoa; phylum Arthropoda; class Insecta; order Coleoptera; family Cerambycidae; genus Rutpela; species Rutpela maculata. The sequence continues at coordinate 64,277 of CAKZFB020000010.1, forward strand.
CCTCAGATAAATTTTCAAACCTCATAAATTTTCGTTCGGATTCATCAAACCCATCCTAATTTCATCAAACCCATCCTAATTTCTTCAAACCCATGCTAAATTGCTCAAACCTCAGGTAAATTTTCAAACCACATAAATTTTCGTTCAGTTTCATCAAACCCATCCTAATTTCGTCAAACCCATGCTAAATATGTCAAACCTCACATAAATTTTCAAACCACATAAATTTTCGTTCGGTTTCATCAAACCCATGCTAAATTGCTCAAACCTCACATAAATTTTCAAACCACATAAATTTTCGTTCGGTTTCATCAAACCCATCCTAATTTCATCAAACCCATCCTAATTTCTTCAAACCCATGCTAAATTGCTCAAACCTCAGGTAAATTTTCAAACCACATAAATTTTCGTTCGGTTTCATCAAACCCATCCTAATTTCGTCAAACCCATGCTAAATATGTCAAACCTCACATAAATTTTCAAACCTCACATAAATTTTCGTTCGGTTTCATCAAACCCATCCTAATTTCTTCAAACCCATGCTAAATTGCTCAAACCTCACATAAATTTTCAAACCACATAAATTTTCGTTCGGTTTCATCAAACCCATCCTAATTTCATCAAACCCATCCTAATTTCTTCAAACCCATGCTAAATTGCTCAAACCTCAGGTAAATTTTCAAACCACATAAATTTTCGTTCGGTTTCATCAAACCCATCCTAATTTCGTCAAACCCATGCTAAATATGTCAAACCTCACATAAATTTTCAAACCTCACATAAATTTTCGTTCGGTTTCATCAAACCCATCCTAATTTCTTCAAACCCATGCTAAATTGCTCAAACCTCACATAAATTTTCAAACCACATAAATTTTCGTTCGGTTTCATCAAACCCATCCTAATTTCTTCAAACCCATGCTAATTTGCTCAAACCTCAGATAAATTTTCAAACCTCATAAATTTTCGTTCGGATTCATCAAACCCATCCTAATTTCATCAAACCCATCCTAATTTCTTCAAACCCATGCTAAATTGCTCAAACCTCAGGTAAATTTTCAAACCACATAAATTTTCGTTCGGTTTCATCAAACCCATCCTAATTTCGTCAAACCCATGCTAAATATGTCAAACCTCACATAAATTTTCAAACCACATAAATTTTCGTTCGGTTTCATCAAACCCATCCTAATTTCTTCAAACCCATGCTAATTTGCTCAAACCTCAGATAAATTTTCAAACCTCATAAATTTTCGTTCGGATTCATCAAACCCATCCTAATTTCGTCAAACCCATGCTAATTTTGTCAAACCTCACATAAATTTTCAAACCTCACATAAATTTTCGTTCGGTTTCATCAAACCCATCCTAATTTCTTCAAACCCATGCTAAATTGCTCAAACCTCACATAAATTTTCAAACCATATAAATTTTCGTTCGGTTTCATCAAACCCATCCTAATTTCATCAAACCCATCCTAATTTCTTCAAACCCATGCTAAATTGCTCAAACCTCAGGTAAATTTTCAAACCACATAAATTTTCGTTCGGTTTCATCAAACCCATCCTAATTTCGTCAAACCCATGCTAAATATGTCAAACCTCACATAAATTTTCGTTCGGTTTCATCAAACCCATCCTAATTTCTTCAAACCCATGCTAAATTGCTCAAACCTCACATAAATTTTCAAACCACATAAATTTTCGTTCGGTTTCATCAAACCCATCCTAATTTCTTCAAACCCATGCTAATTTGCTCAAACCTCAGATAAATTTTCAAACCTCATAAATTTTCGTTCGGATTCATCAAACCCATCCTAATTTCATCAAACCCATCCTAATTTCTTCAAACCCATGCTAAATTGCTCAAACCTCAGGTAAATTTTCAAACCACATAAATTTTCGTTCGGTTTCATCAAACCCATCCTAATTTCTTCAAACCCATGCTAATTTGCTCAAACCTCAGATAAATTTTCAAACCTCATAAATTTTCGTTCGGATTCATCAAACCCATCCTAATTTCGTCAAACCCATGCTAATTTTGTCAAACCTCACATAAATTTTCAAACCTCACATAAATTTTCGTTCGGTTTCATCAAACCCATCCTAATTTCTTCAAACCCATGCTAAATTGCTCAAACCTCACATAAATTTTCAAACCACATAAATTTTCGTTCGGTTTCATCAAACCCATCCTAATTTCATCAAACCCATCCTAATTTCTTCAAACCCATGCTAAATTGCTCAAACCTCAGGTAAATTTTCAAACCACATAAATTTTCGTTCGGTTTCATCAAACCCATCCTAATTTCGTCAAACCCATGCTAAATATGTCAAACCTCACATAAATTTTCAAACCTCACATAAACTTTTGTTCGGTTTCATCAAACCCATCCTAATTTCTTCAAACCCATGCTAAATTGCTCAAACCTCACATAAATTTTCAAACCACATAAATTTTCGTTCGGTTTCATCAAACCCATCCTAATTTCTTCAAACCCATGCTAATTTGCTCAAACCTCAGATAAATTTTCAAACCTCATAAATTTTCGTTCGGATTCATCAAACCCATCCTAATTTCATCAAACCCATCCTAATTTCTTCAAACCCATGCTAAATTGCTCAAACCTCAGGTAAATTTTCAAACCACATAAATTTTCGTTCGGTTTCATCAAACCCATCCTAATTTCGTCAAACCCATGCTAAATATGTCAAACCTCACATAAATTTTCGTTCGGTTTCATCAAACCCATCCTAATTTCTTCAAACCCATGCTAAATTGCTCAAACCTCACATAAATTTTCAAACCACATAAATTTTCGTTCGGTTTCATCAAACCCATCCTAATTTCATCAAACCCATCCTAATTTCTTCAAACCCATGCTAAATTGCTCAAACCTCAGGTAAATTTTCAAACCACATAAATTTTCGTTCGGTTTCATCAAACCCATCCTAATTTCGTCAAACCCATGCTAAATATGTCAAACCTCACATAAATTTTCAAACCTCACATAAATTTTCGTTCGGTTTCATCAAACCCATCCTAATTTCTTCAAACCCATGCTAAATTGCTCAAACCTCACATAAATTTTCAAACCACATAAATTTTCGTTCGGTTTCATCAAACCCATCCTAATTTCTTCAAACCCATGCTAATTTGCTCAAACCTCAGATAAATTTTCAAACCTCATAAATTTTCGTTCGGATTCATCAAACCCATCCTAATTTCATCAAACCCATCCTAATTTCTTCAAACCCATTCTAAATTGCTCAAACCTCACATAAATTTTCAAACCACATAAATTTTCGTTCGGTTTCATCAAACCCATCCTAATTTCATCAAACCCATCCTAATTTCTTCAAACCCATGCTAAATTGCTCAAACCTCAGGTAAATTTTCAAACCACATAAATTTTCGTTCGGTTTCATCAAACCCATCCTAATTTCGTCAAACCCATGCTAAATATGTCAAACCTCACATAAATTTTCAAACCACATAAATTTTCGTTCGGTTTCATCAAACCCATCCTAATTTCTTCAAACCCATGCTAATTTGCTCAAACCTCAGATAAATTTTCAAACCTCATAAATTTTCGTTCGGATTCATCAAACCCATCCTAATTTCATCAAACCCATCCTAATTTCTTCAAACCCATGCTAAATTGCTCAAACCTCAGGTAAATTTTCAAACCACATAAATTTTCGTTCAGTTTCATCAAACCCATCCTAATTTCGTCAAACCCATGCTAAATATGTCAAACCTCACATAAATTTTCAAACCACATAAATTTTCGTTCGGTTTCATCAAACCCATCCTAATTTCGTCAAACCCATGCTAAATATGTCAAACCTCACATAAATTTTCAAACCACATAAATTTTCGTTCGGTTTCATCAAACCCATCCTAATTTCTTCAAACCCATGCTAATTTGCTCAAACCTCAGATAAATTTTCAAACCTCATAAATTTTCGTTCGGATTCATCAAACTCATCCTAATTTCGTCAAACCCATGCTAATTTTGTCAAACCTCACATAAATTTTCAAACCTCACATAAATTTTCGTTCGGTTTCATCAAACCCATCCTAATTTCTTCAAACCCATGCTAAATTGCTCAAACCTCACATAAATTTTCAAACCACATAAATTTTCGTTCGGTTTCATCAAACCCATCCTAATTTCATCAAACCCATCCTAATTTCTTCAAACCCATGCTAAATTGCTCAAACCTCAGGTAAATTTTCAAACCACATAAATTTTCGTTCGGTTTCATCAAACCCATCCTAATTTCGTCAAACCCATGCTAAATATGTCAAACCTCACATAAATTTTCAAACCTCACATAAATTTTCGTTCGGTTTCATCAAACCCATCCTAATTTCTTCAAACCCATGCTAAATTGCTCAAACCTCACATAAATTTTCAAACCACATAAATTTTCGTTCGGTTTCATCAAACCCATCCTAATTTCATCAAACCCATCCTAATTTCTTCAAACCCATGCTAAATTGCTCAAACCTCAGGTAAATTTTCAAACCACATAAATTTTCGTTCGGTTTCATCAAACCCATCCTAATTTCGTCAAACCCATGCTAAATATGTCAAACCTCACATAAATTTTCAAACCTCACATAAATTTTCGTTCGGTTTCATCAAACCCATCCTAATTTCTTCAAACCCATGCTAAATTGCTCAAACCTCACATAAATTTTCAAACCACATAAATTTTCGTTCGGTTTCATCAAACCCATCCTAATTTCTTCAAACCCATGCTAATTTGCTCAAACCTCAGATAAATTTTCAAACCTCATAAATTTTCGTTCGGATTCATCAAACCCATCCTAATTTCATCAAACCCATCCTAATTTCTTCAAACCCATGCTAAATTGCTCAAACCTCAGGTAAATTTTCAAACCACATAAATTTTCGTTCGGTTTCATCAAACCCATCCTAATTTCGTCAAACCCATGCTAAATATGTCAAACCTCACATAAATTTTCAAACCACATAAATTTTCGTTCGGTTTCATCAAACCCATCCTAATTTCTTCAAACCCATGCTAATTTGCTCAAACCTCAGATAAATTTTCAAACCTCATAAATTTTCGTTCGGATTCATCAAACCCATCCTAATTTCGTCAAACCCATGCTAATTTTGTCAAACCTCACATAAATTTTCAAACCTCACATAAATTTTCGTTCGGTTTCATCAAACCCATCCTAATTTCTTCAAACCCATGCTAAATTGCTCAAACCTCACATAAATTTTCAAACCATATAAATTTTCGTTCGGTTTCATCAAACCCATCCTAATTTCATCAAACCCATCCTAATTTCTTCAAACCCATGCTAAATTGCTCAAACCTCAGGTAAATTTTCAAACCACATAAATTTTCGTTCGGTTTCATCAAACCCATCCTAATTTCGTCAAACCCATGCTAAATATGTCAAACCTCACATAAATTTTCGTTCGGTTTCATCAAACCCATCCTAATTTCTTCAAACCCATGCTAAATTGCTCAAACCTCACATAAATTTTCAAACCACATAAATTTTCGTTCGGTTTCATCAAACCCATCCTAATTTCTTCAAACCCATGCTAATTTGCTCAAACCTCAGATAAATTTTCAAACCTCATAAATTTTCGTTCGGATTCATCAAACCCATCCTAATTTCATCAAACCCATCCTAATTTCTTCAAACCCATGCTAAATTGCTCAAACCTCAGGTAAATTTTCAAACCACATAAATTTTCGTTCGGTTTCATCAAACCCATCCTAATTTCTTCAAACCCATGCTAATTTGCTCAAACCTCAGATAAATTTTCAAACCTCATAAATTTTCGTTCGGATTCATCAAACCCATCCTAATTTCGTCAAACCCATGCTAATTTTGTCAAACCTCACATAAATTTTCAAACCTCACATAAATTTTCGTTCGGTTTCATCAAACCCATCCTAATTTCTTCAAACCCATGCTAAATTGCTCAAACCTCACATAAATTTTCAAACCACATAAATTTTCGTTCGGTTTCATCAAACCCATCCTAATTTCATCAAACCCATCCTAATTTCTTCAAACCCATGCTAAATTGCTCAAACCTCAGGTAAATTTTCAAACCACATAAATTTTCGTTCGGTTTCATCAAACCCATCCTAATTTCGTCAAACCCATGCTAAATATGTCAAACCTCACATAAATTTTCAAACCTCACATAAATTTTCGTTCGGTTTCATCAAACCCATCCTAATTTCTTCAAACCCATGCTAAATTGCTCAAACCTCACATAAATTTTCAAACCACATAAATTTTCGTTCGGTTTCATCAAACCCATCCTAATTTCTTCAAACCCATGCTAATTTGCTCAAACCTCAGATAAATTTTCAAACCTCATAAATTTTCGTTCGGATTCATCAAACCCATCCTAATTTCATCAAACCCATCCTAATTTCTTCAAACCCATGCTAAATTGCTCAAACCTCAGGTAAATTTTCAAACCACATAAATTTTCGTTCGGTTTCATCAAACCCATCCTAATTTCGTCAAACCCATGCTAAATATGTCAAACCTCACATAAATTTTCGTTCGGTTTCATCAAACCCATCCTAATTTCTTCAAACCCATGCTAAATTGCTCAAACCTCACATAAATTTTCAAACCACATAAATTTTCGTTCGGTTTCATCAAACCCATCCTAATTTCATCAAACCCATCCTAATTTCTTCAAACCCATGCTAAATTGCTCAAACCTCAGGTAAATTTTCAAACCACATAAATTTTCGTTCGGTTTCATCAAACCCATCCTAATTTCGTCAAACCCATGCTAAATATGTCAAACCTCACATAAATTTTCAAACCTCACATAAATTTTCGTTCGGTTTCATCAAACCCATCCTAATTTCTTCAAACCCATGCTAAATTGCTCAAACCTCACATAAATTTTCAAACCACATAAATTTTCGTTCGGTTTCATCAAACCCATCCTAATTTCTTCAAACCCATGCTAATTTGCTCAAACCTCAGATAAATTTTCAAACCTCATAAATTTTCGTTCGGATTCATCAAACCCATCCTAATTTCATCAAACCCATCCTAATTTCTTCAAACCCATTCTAAATTGCTCAAACCTCACATAAATTTTCAAACCACATAAATTTTCGTTCGGTTTCATCAAACCCATCCTAATTTCATCAAACCCATCCTAATTTCTTCAAACCCATGCTAAATTGCTCAAACCTCAGGTAAATTTTCAAACCACATAAATTTTCGTTCGGTTTCATCAAACCCATCCTAATTTCGTCAAACCCATGCTAAATATGTCAAACCTCACATAAATTTTCGTTCGGTTTCATCAAACCCATCCTAATTTCTTCAAACCCATGCTAAATTGCTCAAACCTCACATAAATTTTCAAACCACATAAATTTTCGTTCGGTTTCATCAAACCCATCCTAATTTCATCAAACCCATCCTAATTTCTTCAAACCCATGCTAAATTGCTCAAACCTCAGGTAAATTTTCAAACCACATAAATTTTCGTTCGGTTTCATCAAACCCATCCTAATTTCGTCAAACCCATGCTAAATATGTCAAACCTCACATAAATTTTCAAACCTCACATAAATTTTCGTTCGGTTTCATCAAACCCATCCTAATTTCTTCAAACCCATGCTAAATTGCTCAAACCTCACATAAATTTTCAAACCACATAAATTTTCGTTCGGTTTCATCAAACCCATCCTAATTTCTTCAAACCCATGCTAATTTGCTCAAACCTCAGATAAATTTTCAAACCTCATAAATTTTCGTTCGGATTCATCAAACCCATCCTAATTTCATCAAACCCATCCTAATTTCTTCAAACCCATGCTAAATTGCTCAAACCTCAGGTAAATTTTCAAACCACATAAATTTTCGTTCGGTTTCATCAAACCCATCCTAATTTCGTCAAACCCATGCTAAATATGTCAAACCTCACATAAATTTTCAAACCACATAAATTTTCGTTCGGTTTCATCAAACCCATCCTAATTTCTTCAAACCCATGCTAATTTGCTCAAACCTCAGATAAATTTTCAAACCTCACATAAATTTTCGTTCGGTTTCATCAAACCCATCCTAATTTCTTCAAACCCATGCTAAATTGCTCAAACCTCACATAAATTTTCAAACCACATAAATTTTCGTTCGGTTTCTTCAAACCCATCCTAATTTCATCAAACCCATCCTAATTTCTTCAAACCCATGCTAAATTGCTCAAACCTCAGGTAAATTTTCAAACCACATAAATTTTCGTTCGGTTTCATCAAACCCATCCTAATTTCGTCAAACCCATGCTAAATATGTCAAACCTCACATAAATTTTCAAACCTCACATAAATTTTCGTTCGGTTTCATCAAACCCATCCTAATTTCTTCAAACCCATGCTAAATTGCTCAAACCTCACATAAATTTTCAAACCACATAAATTTTCGTTCGGTTTCATCAAACCCATCCTAATTTCTTCAAACCCATGCTAATTTGCTCAAACCTCAGATAAATTTTCAAACCTCATAAATTTTCGTTCGGATTCATCAAACCCATCCTAATTTCATCAAACCCATCCTAATTTCTTCAAACCCATGCTAAATTGCTCAAACCTCAGGTAAATTTTCAAACCACATAAATTTTCGTTCAGTTTCATCAAACCCATCCTAATTTCGTCAAACCCATGCTAAATATGTCAAACCTCACATAAATTTTCAAACCACATAAATTTTCGTTCGGTTTCATCAAACCCATCCTAATTTCTTCAAACCCATGCTAATTTGCTCAAACCTCAGATAAATTTTCAAACCTCATAAATTTTCGTTCGGATTCATCAAACCCATCCTAATTTCGTCAAACCCATGCTAATTTTGTCAAACCTCACATAAATTTTCAAACCTCACATAAATTTTCGTTCGGTTTCATCAAACCCATCCTAATTTCTTCAAACCCATGCTAAATTGCTCAAACCTCACATAAATTTTCAAACCACATAAATTTTCGTTCGGTTTCATCAAACCCATCCTAATTTCATCAAACCCATCCTAATTTCTTCAAACCCATGCTAAATTGCTCAAACCTCAGGTAAATTTTCAAACCACATAAATTTTCGTTCGGTTTCATCAAACCCATCCTAATTTCGTCAAACCCATGCTAAATATGTCAAACCTCACATAAATTTTCAAACCTCACATAAATTTTCGTTCGGTTTCATCAAACCCATCCTAATTTCTTCAAACCCATGCTAAATTGCTCAAACCTCACATAAATTTTCAAACCACATAAATTTTCGTTCGGTTTCATCAAACCCATCCTAATTTCATCAAACCCATCCTAATTTCTTCAAACCCATGCTAAATTGCTCAAACCTCAGGTAAATTTTCAAACCACATAAATTTTCGTTCGGTTTCATCAAACCCATCCTAATTTCGTCAAACCCATGCTAAATATGTCAAACCTCACATAAATTTTCAAACCTCACATAAATTTTCGTTCGGTTTCATCAAACCCATCCTAATTTCTTCAAACCCATGCTAAATTGCTCAAACCTCACATAAATTTTCAAACCACATAAATTTTCGTTCGGTTTCATCAAACCCATCCTAATTTCTTCAAACCCATGCTAATTTGCTCAAACCTCAGATAAATTTTCAAACCTCATAAATTTTCGTTCGGATTCATCAAACCCATCCTAATTTCATCAAACCCATCCTAATTTCTTCAAACCCATGCTAAATTGCTCAAACCTCAGGTAAATTTTCAAACCACATAAATTTTCGTTCGGTTTCATCAAACCCATCCTAATTTCGTCAAACCCATGCTAAATATGTCAAACCTCACATAAATTTTCAAACCACATAAATTTTCGTTCGGTTTCATCAAACCCATCCTAATTTCTTCAAACCCATGCTAATTTGCTCAAACCTCAGATAAATTTTCAAACCTCATAAATTTTCGTTCGGATTCATCAAACCCATCCTAATTTCGTCAAACCCATGCTAATTTTGTCAAACCTCACATAAATTTTCAAACCTCACATAAATTTTCGTTCGGTTTCATCAAACCCATCCTAATTTCTTCAAACCCATGCTAAATTGCTCAAACCTCACATAAATTTTCAAACCACATAAATTTTCGTTCGGTTTCATCAAACCCATCCTAATTTCATCAAACCCATCCTAATTTCTTCAAACCCATGCTAAATTGCTCAAACCTCAGGTAAATTTTCAAACCACATAAATTTTCGTTCGGTTTCATCAAACCCATCCTAATTTCGTCAAACCCATGCTAAATATGTCAAACCTCACATAAATTTTCAAACCTCACATAAATTTTCGTTCGGTTTCATCAAACCCATCCTAATTTCTTCAAACCCATGCTAAATTGCTCAAACCTCACATAAATTTTCAAACCACATAAATTTTCGTTCGGTTTCATCAAACCCATCCTAATTTCTTCAAACCCATGCTAATTTGCTCAAACCTCAGATAAATTTTCAAACCTCATAAATTTTCGTTCGGATTCATCAAACCCATCCTAATTTCTTCAAACCCATGCTAAATTGCTCAAACCTCAGGTAAATTTTCAAACCACATAAATTTTCGTTCGGTTTCATCAAACCCATCCTAATTTCGTCAAACCCATGCTAAATATGTCAAACCTCACATAAATTTTCCAACCACATAAATTTTCGTTCGGTTTCATCAAACCCATCCTAATTTCTTCAAACCCATGCTAATTTGCTCAAACCTCAGATAAATTTTCAAACCTCATAAATTTTCGTTCGGATTCATCAAACCCATCCTAATTTCGTCAAACCCATGCTAATTTTGTCAAACCTCACATAAATTTTCAAACCTCACATAAATTTTCGTTCGGTTTCATCAAACCCATCCTAATTTCTTCAAACCCATGCTAAATTGCTCAAACCTCACATAAATTTTCAAACCACATAAATTTTCGTTCGGTTTCATCAAACCCATCCTAATTTCATCAAACCCATCCTAATTTCTTCAAACCCATGCTAAATTGCTCAAACCTCAGGTAAATTTTCAAACCACATAAATTTTCGTTCGGTTTCATCAAACCCATCCTAATTTCGTCAAACCCATGCTAAATATGTCAAACCTCACATAAATTTTCAAACCACATAAATTTTCGTTCGGTTTCATCAAACCCATCCTAATTTCTTCAAACCCATGCTAATTTGCTCAAACCTCAGATAAATTTTCAAATCTCATAAATTTTCGTTCGGTTTCATCAAACCCATCCTAATTTCTTCAAACCCATGCTAAATTGCTCAAACCTCACATAAATTTTCAAACCACATAAATTTTCGTTCGGTTTCATCAAACCCATCCTAATTTCATCAAACCCATCCTAATTTCTTCAAACCCATGCTAAATTGCTCAAACCTCAGGTAAATTTTCAAACCACATAAATTTTCGTTCGGTTTCATCAAACCCATCCTAATTTCTTCAAACCCATGCTAATTTGCTCAAACCTCAGATAAATTTTCAAACCTCATAAATTTTCGTTCGGATTCATCAAACCCATCCTAATTTCATCAAACCCATCCTAATTTCTTCAAACCCATGCTAAATTGCTCAAACCTCAGGTAAATTTTCAAACCACATAAATTTTCGTTCGGTTTCATCAAACCCATCCTAATTTCGTCAAACCCATGCTAAATATGTCAAACCTCACATAAATTTTCAAACCACATAAATTTTCGTTCGGTTTCATCAAACCCATCCTAATTTCTTCAAACCCATGCTAATTTGCTCAAACCTCAGATAAATTTTCAAACCTCATAAATTTTCGTTCGGATTCATCAAACCCATCCTAATTTCGTCAAACCCATGCTAATTTTGTCAAACCTCACATAAATTTTCAAACCTCACATAAATTTTCGTTCGGTTTCATCAAACCCATCCTAATTTCTTCAAACCCATGCTAAATTGCTCAAACCTCACATAAATTTTCAAACCACATAAATTTTCGTTCGGTTTCATCAAACCCATCCTAATTTCTTCAAACCCATGCTAATTTGCTCAAACCTCAGATAAATTTTCAAACCTCATAAATTTTCGTTCGGATTCATCAAACCCATCCTAATTTCGTCAAACCCATGCTAATTTTGTCAAACCTCACATAAATTTTCGTTCGGTTTCATCAAACCCATCCTAATTTCTTCAAACCCATGCTAAATTGCTCAAACCTCACATAAATTTTCAAACCACATAAATTTTCGTTCGGTTTCATCAAACCCATCCTAATTTCATCAAACCCATCCTAATTTCTTCAAACCCATGCTAAATTGCTCAAACCTCAGGTAAATTTTCAAACCACATAAATTTTCGTTCGGTTTCATCAAACCCATCCTAATTTCGTCAAACCCATGCTAAATATGTCAAACCTCACATAAATTTTCAAACCTCACATAAATTTTCGTTCGGTTTCATCAAACCCATCCTAATTTCTTCAAACCCATGCTAAATTGCTCAAACCTCACATAAATTTTCAAACCACATAAATTTTCGTTCGGTTTCATCAAACCCATCCTAATTTCTTCAAACCCATGCTAATTTGCTCAAACCTCAGATAAATTTTCAAACCTCATAAATTTTCGTTCGGATTCATCAAACCCATCCCAATTTCATCAAACCCATCCTAATTTCTTCAAACCCATGCTAAATTGCTCAAACCTCAGGTAAATTTTCAAACCACATAAATTTTCGTTCGGTTTCATCAAACCCATCCTAATTTCGTCAAACCCATGCTAAATATGTCAAACCTCACATAAATTTTCAAACCACATAAATTTTCGTTCGGTTTCATCAAACCCATCCTAATTTCTTCAAACCCATGCTAATTTGCTCAAACCTCAGATAAATTTTCAAACCTCATAAATTTTCGTTCGGATTCATCAAACCCATCCTAATTTCGTCAAACCCATGCTAATTTTGTCAAACCTCACATAAATTTTCAAACCTCACATAAATTTTCGTTCGGTTTCATCAAACCCATCCTAATTTCTTCAAACCCATGCTAAATTGCTCAAACCTCACATAAATTTTCAAACCACATAAATTTTCGTTCGGTTTCATCAAACCCATCCTAATTTCATCAAACCCATCCTAATTTCTTCAAACCCATGCTAAATTGCTCAAACCTCAGGTAAATTTTCAAACCACATAAATTTTCGTTCGGTTTCATCAAACCCATCCTAATTTCGTCAAACCCATGCTAAATATGTCAAACCTCACATAAATTTTCAAACCTCACATAAATTTTCGTTCGGTTTCATCAAACCCATCCTAATTTCTTCAAACCCATGCTAAATTGCTCAAACCTCACATAAATTTTCAAACCACATAAATTTTCGTTCGGTTTCATCAAACCCATCCTAATTTCTTCAAACCCATGCTAATTTGCTCAAACCTCAGATAAATTTTCAAACCTCATAAATTTTCGTTCGGATTCATCAAACCCATCCTAATTTCATCAAACCCATCCTAATTTCTTCAAACCCATGCTAAATTGCTCAAACCTCAGGTAAATTTTCAAACCACATAAATTTTCGTTCGGTTTCATCAAACCCATCCTAATTTCGTCAAACCCATGCTAAATATGTCAAACCTCACATAAATTTTCAAACCACATAAATTTTCGTTCGGTTTCATCAAACCCATCCTAATTTCTTCAAACCCATGCTAATTTGCTCAAACCTCAGATAAATTTTCAAACCTCATAAATTTTCGTTCGGATTCATCAAACCCATCCTAATTTCGTCAAACCCATGCTAATTTTGTCAAACCTCACATAAATTTTCAAACCTCACATAAATTTTCATTCGGTTTCATCAAACCCATCCTAATTTCTTCAAACCCATGCTAAATTGCTCAAACCTCACATAAATTTTCAAACCACATAAATTTTCGTTCGGTTTCATCAAACCCATCCTAATTTCATCAAACCCATCCTAATTTCTTCAAACCCATGCTAAATTGCTCAAACCTCAGGTAAATTTTCAAACCACATAAATTTTCGTTCGGTTTCATCAAACCCATCCTAATTTCGTCAAACCCATGCTAAATATGTCAAACCTCACATAAATTTTCAAACCTCACATAAATTTTCGTTCGGTTTCATCAAACCCATCCTAATTTCTTCAAACCCATGCTAAATTGCTCAAACCTCACATAAATTTTCAAACCACATAAATTTTCGTTCGGTTTCATCAAACCCATCCTAATTTCTTCAAACCCATGCTAATTTGCTCAAACCTCAGATAAATTTTCAAACCTCATAAATTTTCGTTCGGATTCATCAAACCCATCCTAATTTCATCAAGCCCATCCTAATTTCTTCAAACCCATACTAAATTGCTCAAACCTCAGGTAAATTTTCAAACCACATAAATTTTCGTTCGGTTTCATCAAACCCATCCTAATTTCGTCAAACCCATGCTAAATATGTCAAACCTCACATAAATTTTCAAACCACATAAATTTTCGTTCGGTTTCATCAAACCCATCCTAATTTCTTCAAACCCATGCTAAATTGCTCAAACCTCACATAAATTTTCAAACCACATAAATTTTCGTTCGGTTTCATCAAACCCATCCTAATTTCTTCAAACCCATGCTAATTTGCTCAAACCTCAGATAAATTTTCAAACCTCATAAATTTTCGTTCGGATTCATCAAACCCATCCTAATTTCATCAAACCCATCCTAATTTCTTCAAACCCATGCTAAATTGCTCAAACCTCAGGTAAATTTTCAAACCACATAAATTTTCGTTCGGTTTCATCAAACCCATCCTAATTTCGTCAAACCCATGCTAAATATGTCAAACCTCACATAAATTTTCGTTCGGTTTCATCAAACCCATCCTAATTTCTTCAAACCCATGCTAAATTGCTCAAACCTCACATAAATTTTCAAACCACATAAATTTTCGTTCGGTTTCATCAAACCCATCCTAATTTCTTCAAACCCATGCTAATTTGCTCAAACCTCAGATAAATTTTCAAACCTCATAAATTTTCGTTCGGATTCATCAAACCCATCCTAATTTCATCAAACCCATCCTAATTTCTTCAAACCCATGCTAAATTGCTCAAACCTCAGGTAAATTTTCAAACCACATAAATTTTCGTTCTTTTTCATCAAACCCATCCTAATTTCTTCAAACCCATGCTAATTTGCTCAAACCTCAGATAAATTTTCAAACCTCATAAATTTTCGTTCGGATTCATCAAACCCATCCTAATTTCGTCAAACCCATGCTAATTTTGTCAAACCTCACATAAATTTTCAAACCTCACATAAATTTTCGTTCGGTTTCATCAAACCCATCCTAATTTCTTCAAACCCATGCTAAATTGCTCAAACCTCACATAAATTTTCAAACCACATAAATTTTCGTTCGGTTTCATCAAACCCATCCTAATTTCATCAAACCCATCCTAATTTCTTCAAACCCATGCTAAATTGCTCAAACCTCAGGTAAATTTTCAAACCACATAAATTTTCGTTCGGTTTCATCAAACCCATCCTAATTTCGTCAAACCCATGCTAAATATGTCAAACCTCACATAAATTTTCAAACCTCACATAAATTTTCGTTCGGTTTCATCAAACCCATCCTAATTTCTTCAAACCCATGCTAAATTGCTCAAACCTCACATAAATTTTCAAACCACATAAATTTTCGTTCGGTTTCATCAAACCCATCCTAATTTCTTCAAACCCATGCTAATTTGCTCAAACCTCAGATAAATTTTCAAACCTCATAAATTTTCGTTCGGATTCATCAAACCCATCCTAATTTCATCAAACCCATCCTAATTTCTTCAAACCCATGCTAAATTGCTCAAACCTCAGGTAAATTTTCAAACCACATAAATTTTCGTTCGGTTTCATCAAACCCATCCTAATTTCGTCAAACCCATGCTAAATATGTCAAACCTCACATAAATTTTCGTTCGGTTTCATCAAACCCATCCTAATTTCTTCAAACCCATGCTAAATTGCTCAAACCTCACATAAATTTTCAAACCACATAAATTTTCGTTCGGTTTCATCAAACCCATCCTAATTTCATCAAACCCATCCTAATTTCTTCAAACCCATGCTAAATTGCTCAAACCTCAGGTAAATTTTCAAACCACATACATTTTCGTTCGGTTTCATCAAACCCATCCTAATTTCGTCAAACCCATGCTAAATATGTCAAACCTCACATAAATTTTCAAACCTCACATAAATTTTCGTTCGGTTTCATCAAACCCATCCTAATTTCTTCAAACCCATGCTAAATTGCTCAAACCTCACATAAATTTTCAAACCACATAAATTTTCGTTCGGTTTCATCAAACCCATCCTAATTTCTTCAAACCCATGCTAATTTGCTCAAACCTCAGATAAATTTTCAAACCTCATAAATTTTCGTTCGGATTCATCAAACCCATCCTAATTTCATCAAACCCATCCTAATTTCTTCAAACCCATGCTAAATTGCTCAAACCTCACATAAATTTTCAAACCACATAAATTTTCGTTCGGTTTCATCAAACCCATCCTAATTTCATCAAACCCATCCTAATTTCTTCAAACCCATGCTAAATTGCTCAAACCTCAGGTAAATTTTCAAACCACATAAATTTTCGTTCGGTTTCATCAAACCCATCCTAATTTCGTCAAACCCATGCTAAATATATCAAACCTCACATAAATTTTCGTTCGGTTTCATCAAACCCATCCTAATTTCTTCAAACCCATGCTAAATTGCTCAAACCTCACATAAATTTTCAAACCACATAAATTTTCGTTCGGTTTCATCAAACCCATCCTAATTTCATCAAACCCATCCTAATTTCTTCAAACCCATGCTAAATTGCTCAAACCTCAGGTAAATTTTCAAACCACATAAATTTTCGTTCGGTTTCATCAAACCCATCCTAATTTCGTCAAACCCATGCTAAATATGTCAAACCTCACATAAATTTTCAAACCTCACATAAATTTTCGTTCGGTTTCATCAAACCCATCCTAATTTCTTCAAACCCATGCTAAATTGCTCAAACCTCACATAAATTTTCAAACCACATAAATTTTCGTTCGGTTTCATCAAACCCATCCTAATTTCTTCAAACCCATGCTAATTTGCTCAAACCTCAGATAAATTTTCAAACCTCATAAATTTTCGTTCGGATTCATCAAAACCATCCTAATTTCATCAAACCCATCCTAATTTCTTCAAACCCATGCTAAATTGCTCAAACCTCAGGTAAATTTTCAAACCACATAAATTTTCGTTCGGTTTCATCAAACCCATCCTAATTTCGTCAAACCCATGCTAAATATGTCAAACCTCACATAAATTTCCAAACCTCACATAAATTTTCGTTCGGTTTCATCAAACCCATCCTAATTTCTTCAAACCCATGCTAAATTGCTCAAACCTCACATAAATTTTCAAACCACATAAATTTTCGTTCGGTTTCATCAAACCCATCCTAATTTCTTCAAACCCATGCTAATTTGCTCAAACCTCAGATAAATTTTCAAACCTCATAAATTTTCGTTCGGATTCATCAAACCCATCCTAATTTCATCAAACCCATCCTAATTTCTTCAAACCCATGCTAAATTGCTCAAACCTCAGGTAAATTTTCAAACCACATAAATTTTCGTTCGGTTTCATCAAACCCATCCTAATTTCTTCAAACCCATGCTAATTTGCTCAAACCTCAGATAAATTTTCAAACCTCATAAATTTTCGTTCGGATTCATCAAACCCATCCTAATTTCGTCAAACCCATGCTAATTTTGTCAAACCTCACATAAATTTTCAAACCTCACATAAATTTTCGTTCGGTTTCATCAAACCCATCCTAATTTCTTCAAACCCATGCTAAATTGCTCAAACCTCACATAAATTTTCAAACCACATAAATTTTCGTTCGGTTTCATCAAACCCATCCTAATTTCATCAAACCCATCCTAATTTCTTCAAACCCATGCTAAATTGCTCAAACCTCAGGTAAATTTTCAAACCACATAAATTTTCGTTCGGTTTCATCAAACCCATCCTAATTTCGTCAAACCCATGCTAAATATGTCAAACCTCACATAAATTTTCAAACCTCACATAAATTTTCGTTCGGTTTCATCAAACCCATCCTAATTTCTTCAAACCCATGCTAAATTGCTCAAACCTCACATAAATTTTCAAACCACATAAATTTTCGTTCGGTTTCATCAAACCCATCCTAATTTCTTCAAACCCATGCTAATTTGCTCAAACCTCAGATAAATTTTCAAACCTCATAAATTTTCGTTCGGATTCATCAAACCCATCCTAATTTCATCAAACCCATCCTAATTTCTTCAAACCCATGCTAAATTGCTCAAACCTCAGGTAAATTTTCAAACCACATAAATTTTCGTTCGGTTTCATCAAACCCATCCTAATTTCGTCAAACCCATGCTAAATATGTCAAACCTCACATAAATTTTCGTTCGGTTTCATCAAACCCATCCTAATTTCTTCAAACCCATGCTAAATTGCTCAAACCTCACATAAATTTTCAAACCACATAAATTTTCGTTCGGTTTCATCAAACCCATCCTAATTTCTTCAAACCCATGCTAATTTGCTCAAACCTCAGATAAATTTTCAAACCTCATAAATTTTCGTTCGGATTCATCAAACCCATCCTAATTTCATCAAACCCATCCTAATTTCTTCAAACCCATGCTAAATTGCTCAAACCTCAGGTAAATTTTCAAACCACATAAATTTTCGTTCTTTTTCATCAAACCCATCCTAATTTCTTCAAACCCATGCTAATTTGCTCAAACCTCAGATAAATTTTCAAACCTCATAAATTTTCGTTCGGATTCATCAAACCCATCCTAATTTCGTCAAACCCATGCTAATTTTGTCAAACCTCACATAAATTTTCAAACCTCACATAAATTTTCGTTCGGTTTCATCAAACCCATCCTAATTTCATCAAACCCATCCTAATTTCTTCAAACCCATGCTAAATTGCTCAAACCTCAGGTAAATTTTCAAACCACATAAATTTTCGTTCGGTTTCATCAAACCCATCCTAATTTCGTCAAACCCATGCTAAATATGTCAAACCTCACATAAATTTTCAAACCTCACATAAATTTTCGTTCGGTTTCATCAAACCCATCCTAATTTCTTCAAACCCATGCTAAATTGCTCAAACCTCACATAAATTTTCAAACCACATAAATTTTCGTTCGGTTTCATCAAACCCATCCTAATTTCTTCAAACCCATGCTAATTTGCTCAAACCTCAGATAAATTTTCAAACCTCATAAATTTTCGTTCGGATTCATCAAACCCATCCTAATTTCATCAAACCCATCCTAATTTCTTCAAACCCATGCTAAATTGCTCAAACCTCAGGTAAATTTTCAAACCACATAAATTTTCGTTCGGTTTCATCAAACCCATCCTAATTTCGTCAAACCCATGCTAAATATGTCAAACCTCACATAAATTTTCGTTCGGTTTCATCAAACCCATCCTAATTTCTTCAAACCCATGCTAAATTGCTCAAACCTCACATAAATTTTCAAACCACATAAATTTTCGTTCGGTTTCATCAAACCCATCCTAATTTCATCAAACCCATCCTAATTTCTTCAAACCCATGCTAAATTGCTCAAACCTCAGGTAAATTTTCAAACCACATACATTTTCGTTCGGTTTCATCAAACCCATCCTAATTTCGTCAAACCCATGCTAAATATGTCAAACCTCACATAAATTTTCAAACCTCACATAAATTTTCGTTCGGTTTCATCAAACCCATCCTAATTTCTTCAAACCCATGCTAAATTGCTCAAACCTCACATAAATTTTCAAACCACATAAATTTTCGTTCGGTTTCATCAAACCCATCCTAATTTCTTCAAACCCATGCTAATTTGCTCAAACCTCAGATAAATTTTCAAACCTCATAAATTTTCGTTCGGATTCATCAAACCCATCCTAATTTCATCAAACCCATCCTAATTTCTTCAAACCCATGCTAAATTGCTCAAACCTCACATAAATTTTCAAACCACATAAATTTTCGTTCGGTTTCATCAAACCCATCCTAATTTCATCAAACCCATCCTAATTTCTTCAAACCCATGCTAAATTGCTCAAACCTCAGGTAAATTTTCAAACCACATAAATTTTCGTTCGGTTTCATCAAACCCATCCTAATTTCGTCAAACCCATGCTAAATATATCAAACCTCACATAAATTTTCGTTCGGTTTCATCAAACCCATCCTAATTTCTTCAAACCCATGCTAAATTGCTCAAACCTCACATAAATTTTCAAACCACATAAATTTTCGTTCGGTTTCATCAAACCCATCCTAATTTCATCAAACCCATCCTAATTTCTTCAAACCCATGCTAAATTGCTCAAACCTCAGGTAAATTTTCAAACCACATAAATTTTCGTTCGGTTTCATCAAACCCATCCTAATTTCGTCAAACCCATGCTAAATATGTCAAACCTCACATAAATTTTCAAACCTCACATAAATTTTCGTTCGGTTTCATCAAACCCATCCTAATTTCTTCAAACCCATGCTAAATTGCTCAAACCTCACATAAATTTTCAAACCACATAAATTTTCGTTCGGTTTCATCAAACCCATCCTAATTTCTTCAAACCCATGCTAATTTGCTCAAACCTCAGATAAATTTTCAAACCTCATAAATTTTCGTTCGGATTCATCAAAACCATCCTAATTTCATCAAACCCATCCTAATTTCTTCAAACCCATGCTAAATTGCTCAAACCTCAGGTAAATTTTCAAACCACATAAATTTTCGTTCGGTTTCATCAAACCCATCCTAATTTCGTCAAACCCATGCTAAATATGTCAAACCTCACATAAATTTTCAAACCACATAAATTTTCGTTCGGTTTCATCAAACCCATCCTAATTTCTTCAAACCCATGCTAATTTGCTCAAACCTCAGATAAATTTTCAAACCTCACATAAATTTTCGTTCGGTTTCATCAAACCCATCCTAATTTCTTCAAACCCATGCTAAATTGCTCAAACCTCACATAAATTTTCAAACCACATAAATTTTCGTTCGGTTTCTTCAAACCCATCCTAATTTCATCAAACCCATCCTAATTTCTTCAAACCCATGCTAAATTGCTCAAACCTCAGGTAAATTTTCAAACCACATAAATTTTCGTTCGGTTTCATCAAACCCATCCTAATTTCGTCAAACCCATGCTAAATATGTCAAACCTCACATAAATTTTCAAACCTCACATAAATTTTCGTTCGGTTTCATCAAACCCATCCTAATTTCTTCAAACCCATGCTAAATTGCTCAAACCTCACATAAATTTTCAAACCACATAAATTTTCGTTCGGTTTCATCAAACCCATCCTAATTTCTTCAAACCCATGCTAATTTGCTCAAACCTCAGATAAATTTTCAAACCTCATAAATTTTCGTTCGGATTCATCAAACCCATCCTAATTTCATCAATCCCATCCTAATTTCTTCAAACCCATGCTAAATTGCTCAAACCTCAGGTAAATTTTCAAACCACATAAATTTTCGTTCAGTTTCATCAAACCCATCCTAATTTCGTCAAACCCATGCTAAATATGTCAAACCTCACATAAATTTTCAAACCACATAAATTTTCGTTCGGTTTCATCAAACCCATCCTAATTTCGTCAAACCCATGCTAAATATGTCAAACCTCACATAAATTTTCAAACCACATAAATTTTCGTTCGGTTTCATCAAACCCATCCTAATTTCTTCAAACCCATGCTAATTTGCTCAAACCTCAGATAAATTTTCAAACCTCATAAATTTTCGTTCGGATTCATCAAACCCATCCTAATTTCGTCAAACCCATGCTAATTTTGTCAAACCTCACATAAATTTTCAAACCTCACATAAATTTTCGTTCGGTTTCATCAAACCCATCCTAATTTCTTCAAACCCATGCTAAATTGCTCAAACCTCACATAAATTTTCAAACCACATAAATTTTCGTTCGGTTTCATCAAACCCATCCTAATTTCATCAAACCCATCCTAATTTCTTCAAACCCATGCTAAATTGCTCAAACCTCAGGTAAATTTTCAAACCACATAAATTTTCGTTCGGTTTCATCAAACCCATCCTAATTTCGTCAAACCCATGCTAAATATGTCAAACCTCACATAAATTTTCAAACCTCACATAAATTTTCGTTCGGTTTCATCAAACCCATCCTAATTTCTTCAAACCCATGCTAAATTGCTCAAACCTCACATAAATTTTCAAACCACATAAATTTTCGTTCGGTTTCATCAAACCCATCCTAATTTCATCAAACCCATCCTAATTTCTTCAAACCCATGCTAAATTGCTCAAACCTCAGGTAAATTTTCAAACCACATAAATTTTCGTTCGGTTTCATCAAACCCATCCTAATTTCGTCAAACCCATGCTAAATATGTCAAACCTCACATAAATTTTCAAACCTCACATAAATTTTCGTTCGGTTTCATCAAACCCATCCTAATTTCTTCAAACCCATGCTAAATTGCTCAAACCTCACATAAATTTTCAAACCACATAAATTTTCGTTCGGTTTCATCAAACCCATCCTAATTTCTTCAAACCCATGCTAATTTGCTCAAACCTCAGATAAATTTTCAAACCTCATAAATTTTCGTTCGGATTCATCAAACCCATCCTAATTTCATCAAACCCATCCTAATTTCTTCAAACCCATGCTAAATTGCTCAAACCTCAGGTAAATTTTCAAACCACATAAATTTTCGTTCGGTTTCATCAAACCCATCCTAATTTCGTCAAACCCATGCTAAATATGTCAAACCTCACATAAATTTTCAAACCACATAAATTTTCGTTCGGTTTCATCAAACCCATCCTAATTTCTTCAAACCCATGCTAATTTGCTCAAACCTCAGATAAATTTTCAAACCTCATAAATTTTCGTTCGGATTCATCAAACCCATCCTAATTTCGTCAAACCCATGCTAATTTTGTCAAACCTCACATAAATTTTCAAACCTCACATAAATTTTCGTTCGGTTTCATCAAACCCATCCTAATTTCTTCAAACCCATGCTAAATTGCTCAAACCTCACATAAATTTTCAAACCACATAAATTTTCGTTCGGTTTCATCAAACCCATCCTAATTTCATCAAACCCATCCTAATTTCTTCAAACCCATGCTAAATTGCTCAAACCTCAGGTAAATTTTCAAACCACATAAATTTTCGTTCGGTTTCATCAAACCCATCCTAATTTCGTCAAACCCATGCTAAATATGTCAAACCTCACATAAATTTTCAAACCTCACATAAATTTTCGTTCGGTTTCATCAAACCCATCCTAATTTCTTCAAACCCATGCTAAATTGCTCAAACCTCACATAAATTTTCAAACCACATAAATTTTCGTTCGGTTTCATCAAACCCATCCTAATTTCATCAAACCCATCCTAATTTCTTCAAACCCATGCTAAATTGCTCAAACCTCAGGTAAATTTTCAAACCACATAAATTTTCGTTCGGTTTCATCAAACCCATCCTAATTTCGTCAAACCCATGCTAAATATGTCAAACCTCACATAAATTTTCAAACCTCACATAAATTTTCGTTCGGTTTCATCAAACCCATCCTAATTTCTTCAAACCCATGCTAAATTGCTCAAACCTCACATAAATTTTCAAACCACATAAATTTTCGTTCGGTTTCATCAAACCCATCCTAATTTCATCAAACCCATCCTAATTTCTTCAAACCCATGCTAAATTGCTCAAACCTCAGGTAAATTTTCAAACCACATAAATTTTCGTTCGGTTTCATCAAACCCATCCTAATTTCGTCAAACCCATGCTAAATATGTCAAACCTCACATAAATTTTCAAACCTCACATAAATTTTCGTTCGGTTTCATCAAACCCATCCTAATTTCTTCAAACCCATGCTAAATTGCTCAAACCTCACATAAATTTTCAAACCACATAAATTTTCGTTCGGTTTCATCAAACCCATCCTAATTTCATCAAACCCATCCTAATTTCTTCAAACCCATGCTAAATTGCTCAAACCTCAGGTAAATTTTCAAACCACATAAATTTTCGTTCGGTTTCATCAAACCCATCCTAATTTCGTCAAACCCATGCTAAATATGTCAAACCTCACATAAATTTTCGTTCGGTTTCATCAAACCCATCCTAATTTCTTCAAACCCATGCTAAATTGCTCAAACCTCACATAAATTTTCAAACCACATAAATTTTCGTTCGGTTTCATCAAACCCATCCTAATTTCATCAAACCCATCCTAATTTCTTCAAACCCATGCTAAATTGCTCAAACCTCAGGTAAATTTTCAAACCACATAAATTTTCGTTCGGTTTCATCAAACCCATCCTAATTTCGTCAAACCCATGCTAAATATGTCAAACCTCACATAAATTTTCAAACCTACATAAATTTTCGTTCGGTTTCATCAAACCCATCCTAATTTCTTCAAACCCATGCTAAATTGCTCAAACCTCACATAAATTTTCAAACCACATAAATTTTCGTTCGGTTTCATCAAACCCATCCTAATTTCTTCAAACCCATGCTAATTTGCTCAAACCTCAGATAAATTTTCAAACCTCATAAATTTTCGTTCGGATTCATCAAACCCATCCTAATTTCATCAAACCCATCCTAATTTCTTCAAACCCATGCTAAATTGCTCAAACCTCAGGTAAATTTTCAAACCACATAAATTTTCGTTCGGTTTCATCAAACCCATCCTAATTTCGTCAAACCCATGCTAAATATGTCAAACCTCACATAAATTTTCAAACCACATAAATTTTCGTTCGGTTTCATCAAACCCATCCTAATTTCTTCAAACCCATGCTAATTTGCTCAAACCTCAGATAAATTTTCAAACCTCATAAATTTTCGTTCGAATTCATCAAACCCATCCTAATTTCGTCAAACCCATGCTAATTTTGTCAAACCTCACATAAATTTTCAAACCTCACATAAATTTTCGTTCGGTTTCATCAAACCCATCCTAATTTCTTCAAACCCATGCTAAATTGCTCAAACCTCACATAAATTTTCAAACCACATAAATTTTCGTTCGGTTTCATCAAACCCATCCTAATTTCATCAAACCCATCCTAATTTCTTCAAACCCATGCTAAATTGCTCAAACCTCAGGTAAATTTTCAAACCACATAAATTTTCGTTCGGTTTCATCAAACCCATCCTAATTTCATCAAACCCATCCTAATTTCTTCAAACCCATGCTAAATTGCTCAAACCTCAGGTAAATTTTCAAACCACATAAATTTTCGTTCGGTTTCATCAAACCCATCCTAATTTCGTCAAACCCATGCTAAATATGTCAAACCTCACATAAATTTTCAAACCTCACATAAATTTTCGTTCGGTTTCATCAAACCCATCCTAATTTCTTCAAACCCATGCTAAATTGCTCAAACCTCACATAAATTTTCAAACCACATAAATTTTCGTTCGGTTTCATCAAACCCATCCTAATTTCATCAAACCCATCCTAATTTCTTCAAACCCATGCTAAATTGCTCAAACCTCAGGTAAATTTTCAAACCACATAAATTTTCGTTCGGTTTCATCAAACCCATCCTAATTTCGTCAAACCCATGCTAAATATGTCAAACCTCACATAAATTTTCGTTCGGTTTCATCAAACCCATCCTAATTTCTTCAAACCCATGCTAAATTGCTCAAACCTCAGGTAAATTTTCAAACCACATAAATTTTCGTTCGGTTTCATCAAACCCATCCTAATTTCGTCAAACCCATGCTAAATATGTCAAACCTCACATAAATTTTCAAACCTCACATAAATTTTCGTTCGGTTTCATCAAACCCATCCTAATTTCTTCAAACCCATGCTAAATTGCTCAAACCTCACATAAATTTTCAAACCACATAAATTTTCGTTCGGTTTCATCAAACCCATCCTAATTTCATCAAACCCATCCTAATTTCTTCAAACCCATGCTAAATTGCTCAAACCTCAGGTAAATTTTCAAACCACATAAATTTTCGTTCGGTTTCATCAAACCCATCCTAATTTCGTCAAACCCATGCTAAATATGTCAAACCTCACATAAATTTTCAAACCTCACATAAATTTTCGTTCGGTTTCATCAAACCCATCCTAATTTCTTCAAACCCATGCTAAATTGCTCAAACCTCACATAAATTTTCAAACCACATAAATTTTCGTTCGGTTTCATCAAACCCATCCTAATTTCTTCAAACCCATGCTAATTTGCTCAAACCTCAGATAAATTTTCAAACCTCATAAATTTTCGTTCGGATTCATCAAACCCATCCTAATTTCATCAAACCCATCCTAATTTCTTCAAACCCATGCTAATTTGCTCAAACCTCAGATAAATTTTCAAACCTCATAAATTTTCGTTCAGATTCATCAAACCCATCCTAATTTCATCAAACCCATCCTAATTTCTTCAAACCCATGCTAAATTGCTCAAACCTCAGGTAAATTTTCAAACCACATAAATTTTCGTTCGGTTTCATCAAACCCATCCTAATTTCGTCAAACCCATGCTAAATATGTCAAACCTCACATAAATTTTCAAACCACATAAATTTTCGTTCGGTTTCATCAAACCCATCCTAATTTCTTCCAACCCATGCTAATTTGCTCAAACCTCAGATAAATTTTCAAACCTCATAAATTTTCGTTCGGATTCATCAAACCCATCCTAATTTCGTCAAACCCATGCTAATTTTGTCAAACCTCACATAAATTTTCAAACCTCACATAAATTTTCGTTCGGTTTCATCAAACCCATCCTAATTTCTTCAAACCCATGCTAAATTGCTCAAACCTCACATAAATTTTCAAACCACCTAAATTTTCGTTCGGTTTCATCAAACCCATCCTAATTTCATCAAACCCATCCTAATTTCTTCAAACCCATGCTAAATTGCTCAAACCTCAGGT
The DNA here is from genome assembly GCA_936432065.2 of Rutpela maculata. NCBI lineage: Eukaryota > Metazoa > Arthropoda > Insecta > Coleoptera > Cerambycidae > Rutpela > Rutpela maculata. The sequence goes on from CAKZFB020000010.1 coordinate 91,395, forward strand.
AAATTTTCAAACCACATAAATTTTCGTTCGGTTTCATCAAACCCATCCTAATTTCGTCAAACCCATGCTAAATATGTCAAACCTCACATAAATTTTCGTTCGGTTTCATCAAACCCATCCTAATTTCTTCAAACCCATGCTAAATTGCTCAAACCTCACATAAATTTTCAAACCACATAAATTTTCGTTCGGTTTCATCAAACCCATCCTAATTTGCTCAAACCTCAGATAAATTTTCAAACCTCATAAATTTTTCGTTCGGATTCATCAAACCTATCCTAATTTCATCAAACCCATCCTAATTTCTTCAAACCCATGCTAAATTGCTCAAACCTCAGGTAAATTTTCAAACCACATAAATTTTCGTTCGGTTTCATCAAACCCATCCTAATTTCGTCAAACCCATGCTAAATATGTCAAACCTCACATAAATTTTCAAACCACATAAATTTTCGTTCGGTTTCATCAAACCCATCCTAATTTCTTCAAACCCATGCTAATTTGCTCAAACCTCAGATAAATTTTCAAACCTCATAAATTTTCGTTCGGATTCATCAAACCCATCCTAATTTCGTCAAACCCATGCTAATTTTGTCAAACCTCACATAAATTTTCAAACCTCACATAAATTTTCGTTCGGTTTCATCAAACCCATCCTAATTTCTTCAAACCCATGCTAAATTGCTCAAACCTCACATAAATTTTCAAACCACATAAATTTTCGTTCGGTTTCATCAAACCCATCCTAATTTCATCAAACCCATCCTAATTTCTTCAAACCCATGCTAAATTGCTCAAACCTCAGGTAAATTTTCAAACCACATAAATTTTCGTTCGGTTTCATCAAACCCATCCTAATTTCGTCAAACCCATGCTAAATATGTCAAACCTCACATAAATTTTCAAACCTCACATAAATTTTCGTTCGGTTTCATCAAACCCATCCTAATTTCTTCAAACCCATGCTAAATTGCTCAAACCTCACATAAATTTTCAAACCACATAAATTTTCGTTCGGTTTCATCAAACCCATCCTAATTTCTTCAAACCCATGCTAATTTGCTCAAACCTCAGATAAATTTTCAAACCTCATAAATTTTCGTTCGGATTCATCAAACCCATCCTAATTTCATCAAACCCATCCTAATTTCTTCAAACCCATGCTAAATTGCTCAAACCTCAGGTAAATTTTCAAACCACATAAATTTTCGTTCGGTTTCATCAAACCCATCCTAATTTCGTCAAACCCATGCTAAATATGTCAAACCTCACATAAATTTTCAAACCACATAAATTTTCGTTCGGTTTCATCAAACCCATCCTAATTTCTTCAAACCCATGCTAAATTGCTCAAACCTCAGATAAATTTTCAAACCTCATAAATTTTCGTTCGGATTCATCAAACCCATCCTAATTTCGTCAAACCCATGCTAATTTTGTCAAACCTCACATAAATTTTCAAACCTCACATAAATTTTCGTTCGGTTTCATCAAACCCATCCTAATTTCTTCAAACCCATGCTAAATTGCTCAAACCTCACATAAATTTTCAAACCACATAAATTTTCGTTCGGTTTCATCAAACCCATCCTAATTTCATCAAACCCATCCTAATTTCTTCAAACCCATGCTAAATTGCTCAAACCTCAGGTAAATTTTCAAACCACATAAATTTTCGTTCGGTTTCATCAAACCCATCCTAATTTCGTCAAACCCATGCTAAATATGTCAAACCTCACATAAATTTTCAAACCTCACATAAATTTTCGTTCGGTTTCATCAAACCCATCCTAATTTCTTCAAACCCATGCTAAATTGCTCAAACCTCACATAAATTTTCAAACCACATAAATTTTCGTTCGGTTTCATCAAACCCATCCTAATTTCTTCAAACCCATGCTAATTTGCTCAAACCTCAGATAAATTTTCAAACCTCATAAATTTTCGTTCGGATTCATCAAACCCATCCTAATTTCATCAAACCCATCCTAATTTCTTCAAACCCATGCTAAATTGCTCAAACCTCAGGTAAATTTTCAAACCACATAAATTTTCGTTCGGTTTCATCAAACCCATCCTAATTTCTTCAAACCCATGCTAATTTGCTCAAACCTCAGATAAATTTTCAAACCTCATAAATTTTCGTTCGGATTCATCAAACCCATCCTAATTTCGTCAAACCCATGCTAATTTTGTCAAACCTCACATAAATTTTCAAACCTCACATAAATTTTCGTTCGGTTTCATCAAACCCATCCTAATTTCTTCAAACCCATGCTAAATTGCTCAAACCTCACATAAATTTTCAAACCACATAAATTTTCGTTCGGTTTCATCAAACCCATCCTAATTTCATCAAACCCATCCTAATTTCTTCAAACCCATGCTAAATTGCTCAAACCTCAGGTAAATTTTCAAACCACATAAATTTTCGTTCGGTTTCATCAAACCCATCCTAATTTCGTCAAACCCATGCTAAATATGTCAAACCTCACATAAATTTTCAAACCTCACATAAATTTTCGTTCGGTTTCATCAAACCCATCCTAATTTCTTCAAACCCATGCTAAATTGCTCAAACCTCACATAAATTTTCAAACCACATAAATTTTCGTTCGGTTTCATCAAACCCATCCTAATTTCTTCAAACCCATGCTAATTTGCTCAAACCTCAGATAAATTTTCAAACCTCATAAATTTTCGTTCGGATTCATCAAACCCATCCTAATTTCATCAAACCCATCCTAATTTCTTCAAACCCATGCTAAATTGCTCAAACCTCAGGTAAATTTTCAAACCACATAAATTTTCGTTCGGTTTCATCAAACCCATCCTAATTTCGTCAAACCCATGCTAAATATGTCAAACCTCACATAAATTTTCGTTCGGTTTCATCAAACCCATCCTAATTTCTTCAAACCCATGCTAAATTGCTCAAACCTCACATAAATTTTCAAACCACATAAATTTTCGTTCGGTTTCATCAAACCCATCCTAATTTCATCAAACCCATCCTAATTTCTTCAAACCCATGCTAAATTGCTCAAACCTCAGGTAAATTTTCAAACCACATAAATTTTCGTTCGGTTTCATCAAACCCATCCTAATTTCGTCAAACCCATGCTAAATATGTCAAACCTCACATAAATTTTCAAACCTCACATAAATTTTCGTTCGGTTTCATCAAACCCATCCTAATTTCTTCAAACCCATGCTAAATTGCTCAAACCTCACATAAATTTTCAAACCACATAAATTTTCGTTCGGTTTCATCAAACCCATCCTAATTTCTTCAAACCCATGCTAATTTGCTCAAACCTCAGATAAATTTTCAAACCTCATAAATTTTCGTTCGGATTCATCAAACCCATCCTAATTTCATCAAACCCATCCTAATTTCTTCAAACCCATGCTAAATTGCTCAAACCTCACATAAATTTTCAAACCACATAAATTTTCGTTCGGTTTCATCAAACCCATCCTAATTTCATCAAACCCATCCTAATTTCTTCAAACCCATGCTAAATTGCTCAAACCTCAGGTAAATTTTCAAACCACATAAATTTTCGTTCGGTTTCATCAAACCCATCCTAATTTCGTCAAACCCATGCTAAATATGTCAAACCTCACATAAATTTTCAAACCTCACATAAATTTTCGTTCGGTTTCATCAAACCCATCCTAATTTCTTCAAACCCATGCTAAATTGCTCAAACCTCACATAAATTTTCAAACCACATAAATTTTCGTTCGGTTTCATCAAACCCATCCTAATTTCTTCAAACCCATGCTAATTTGCTCAAACCTCAGATAAATTTTCAAACCTCATAAATTTTCGTTCGGATTCATCAAACCCATCCTAATTTCATCAAACCCATCCTAATTTCTTCAAACCCATGCTAAATTGCTCAAACCTCACATAAATTTTCAAACCACATAAATTTTCGTTCGGTTTCATCAAACCCATCCTAATTTCGTCAAACCCATGCTAAATATGTCAAACCTCACATCAATTTTCAAACCTCACATAAATTTTCGTTCGGTTTCATCAAACCCATCCTAATTTCTTCAAACCCATGCTAAATTGCTCAAACCTCACATAAATTTTCAAACCACATAAATTTTCGTTCGGTTTCATCAAACCCATCCTAATTTCTTCAAACCCATGCTAATTTGCTCAAACCTCAGATAAATTTTCAAACCTCATATATTTTCGTTCGGATTCATCAAACCCATCCTAATTTCATCAAACCCATCCTAATTTCTTCAAACCCATGCTAAATTGCTCAAACCTCAGGTAAATTTTCAAACCACATAAATTTTCGTTCGGTTTCATCAAACCCATCCTAATTTCGTCAAACCCATGCTAAATATGTCAAACCTCACATAAATTTTCAAACCACATAAATTTTCGTTCGGTTTCATCAAACCCATCCTAATTTCTTCAAACCCATGCTAATTTGCTCAAACCTCAGATAAATTTTCAAACCTCACATAAATTTTCGTTCGGTTTCATCAAACCCATCCTAATTTCTTCAAACCCATGCTAAATTGCTCAAACCTCACATAAATTTTCAAACCACATAAATTTTCGTTCGGTTTCTTCAAACCCATCCTAATTTCATCAAACCCATCCTAATTTCTTCAAACCCATGCTAAATTGCTCAAACCTCAGGTAAATTTTCAAACCACATAAATTTTCGTTCGGTTTCATCAAACCCATCCTAATTTCGTCAAACCCATGCTAAATATGTCAAACCTCACATAAATTTTCAAACCTCACATAAATTTTCGTTCGGTTTCATCAAACCCATCCTAATTTCTTCAAACCCATGCTAAATTGCTCAAACCTCACATAAATTTTCAAACCACATAAATTTTCGTTCGGTTTCATCAAACCCATCCTAATTTCTTCAAACCCATGCTAATTTGCTCAAACCTCAGATAAATTTTCAAACCTCATAAATTTTCGTTCGGATTCATCAAACCCATCCTAATTTCATCAAACCCATCCTAATTTCTTCAAACCCATGCTAAATTGCTCAAACCTCAGGTAAATTTTCAAACCACATAAATTTTCGTTCAGTTTCATCAAACCCATCCTAATTTCGTCAAACCCATGCTAAATATGTCAAACCTCACATAAATTTTCAAACCACATAAATTTTCGTTCGGTTTCATCAAACCCATCCTAATTTCGTCAAACCCATGCTAAATATGTCAAACCTCACATAAATTTTCAAACCACATAAATTTTCGTTCGGTTTCATCAAACCCATCCTAATTTCTTCAAACCCATGCTAATTTGCTCAAACCTCAGATAAATTTTCAAACCTCATAAATTTTCGTTCGGATTCATCAAACTCATCCTAATTTCGTCAAACCCATGCTAATTTTGTCAAACCTCACATAAATTTTCAAACCTCACATAAATTTTCGTTCGGTTTCATCAAACCCATCCTAATTTCTTCAAACCCATGCTAAATTGCTCAAACCTCACATAAATTTTCAAACCACATAAATTTTCGTTCGGTTTCATCAAACCCATCCTAATTTCATCAAACCCATCCTAATTTCTTCAAACCCATGCTAAATTGCTCAAACCTCAGGTAAATTTTCAAACCACATAAATTTTCGTTCGGTTTCATCAAACCCATCCTAATTTCGTCAAACCCATGCTAAATATGTCAAACCTCACATAAATTTTCAAACCTCACATAAATTTTCGTTCGGTTTCATCAAACCCATCCTAATTTCTTCAAACCCATGCTAAATTGCTCAAACCTCACATAAATTTTCAAACCACATAAATTTTCGTTCGGTTTCATCAAACCCATCCTAATTTCATCAAACCCATCCTAATTTCTTCAAACCCATGCTAAATTGCTCAAACCTCAGGTAAATTTTCAAACCACATAAATTTTCGTTCGGTTTCATCAAACCCATCCTAATTTCTTCAAACCCATGCTAATTTGCTCAAACCTCAGATAAATTTTCAAACCTCATAAATTTTCGTTCGGATTCATCAAACCCATCCTAATTTCATCAAACCCATCCTAATTTCTTCAAACCCATGCTAAATTGCTCAAACCTCAGGTAAATTTTCAAACCACATAAATTTTCGTTCGGTTTCATCAAACCCATCCTAATTTCGTCAAACCCATGCTAAATATGTCAAACCTCACATAAATTTTCAAACCACATAAATTTTCGTTCGGTTTCATCAAACCCATCCTAATTTCTTCAAACCCATGCTAATTTGCTCAAACCTCAGATAAATTTTCAAACCTCACATAAATTTTCGTTCGGTTTCATCAAACCCATCCTAATTTCTTCAAACCCATGCTAAATTGCTCAAACCTCACATAAATTTTCAAACCACATAAATTTTCGTTCGGTTTCTTCAAACCCATCCTAATTTCATCAAACCCATCCTAATTTCTTCAAACCCATGCTAAATTGCTCAAACCTCAGGTAAATTTTCAAACCACATAAATTTTCGTTCGGTTTCATCAAACCCATCCTAATTTCGTCAAACCCATGCTAAATATGTCAAACCTCACATAAATTTTCAAACCTCACATAAATTTTCGTTCGGTTTCATCAAACCCATCCTAATTTCTTCAAACCCATGCTAAATTGCTCAAACCTCACATAAATTTTCAAACCACATAAATTTTCGTTCGGTTTCATCAAACCCATCCTAATTTCTTCAAACCCATGCTAATTTGCTCAAACCTCAGATAAATTTTCAAACCTCATAAATTTTCGTTCGGATTCATCAAACCCATCCTAATTTCATCAAACCCATCCTAATTTCTTCAAACCCATGCTAAATTGCTCAAACCTCAGGTAAATTTTCAAACCACATAAATTTTCGTTCAGTTTCATCAAACCCATCCTAATTTCGTCAAACCCATGCTAAATATGTCAAACCTCACATAAATTTTCAAACCACATAAATTTTCGTTCGGTTTCATCAAACCCATCCTAATTTCGTCAAACCCATGCTAAATATGTCAAACCTCACATAAATTTTCAAACCACATAAATTTTCGTTCGGTTTCATCAAACCCATCCTAATTTCTTCAAACCCATGCTAATTTGCTCAAACCTCAGATAAATTTTCAAACCTCATAAATTTTCGTTCGGATTCATCAAACCCATCCTAATTTCATCAAACCCATCCTAATTTCTTCAAACCCATGCTAAATTGCTCAAACCTCAGGTAAATTTTCAAACCACATAAATTTTCGTTCAGTTTCATCAAACCCATCCTAATTTCGTCAAACCCATGCTAAATATGTCAAACCTCACATAAATTTTCAAACCACATAAATTTTCGTTCGGTTTCATCAAACCCATCCTAATTTCGTCAAACCCATGCTAAATATGTCAAACCTCACATAAATTTTCAAACCACATAAATTTTCGTTCGGTTTCATCAAACCCATCCTAATTTCTTCAAACCCATGCTAATTTGCTCAAACCTCAGATAAATTTTCAAACCTCATAAATTTTCGTTCGGATTCATCAAACTCATCCTAATTTCGTCAAACCCATGCTAATTTTGTCAAACCTCACATAAATTTTCAAACCTCACATAAATTTTCGTTCGGTTTCATCAAACCCATCCTAATTTCTTCAAACCCATGCTAAATTGCTCAAACCTCACATAAATTTTCAAACCACATAAATTTTCGTTCGGTTTCATCAAACCCATCCTAATTTCATCAAACCCATCCTAATTTCTTCAAACCCATGCTAAATTGCTCAAACCTCAGGTAAATTTTCAAACCACATAAATTTTCGTTCGGTTTCATCAAACCCATCCTAATTTCGTCAAACCCATGCTAAATATGTCAAACCTCACATAAATTTTCAAACCTCACATAAATTTTCGTTCGGTTTCATCAAACCCATCCTAATTTCTTCAAACCCATGCTAAATTGCTCAAACCTCACATAAATTTTCAAACCACATAAATTTTCGTTCGGTTTCATCAAACCCATCCTAATTTCATCAAACCCATCCTAATTTCTTCAAACCCATGCTAAATTGCTCAAACCTCAGGTAAATTTTCAAACCACATAAATTTTCGTTCGGTTTCATCAAACCCATCCTAATTTCTTCAAACCCATGCTAATTTGCTCAAACCCCAGATAAATTTTCAAACCTCATAAATTTTCGTTCGGATTCATCAAACCCATCCTAATTTCATCAAACCCATCCTAATTTCTTCAAACCCATGCTAAATTGCTCAAACCTCAGGTAAATTTTCAAACCACATAAATTTTCGTTCGGTTTCATCAAACCCATCCTAATTTCGTCAAACCCATGCTAAATATGTCAAACCTCACATAAATTTTCAAACCACATAAATTTTCGTTCGGTTTCATCAAACCCATCCTAATTTCTTCAAACCCATGCTAATTTGCTCAAACCTCAGATAAATTTTCAAACCTCACATAAATTTTCGTTCGGTTTCATCAAACCCATCCTAATTTCTTCAAACCCATGCTAAATTGCTCAAACCTCACATAAATTTTCAAACCACATAAATTTTCGTTCGGTTTCTTCAAACCCATCCTAATTTCATCAAACCCATCCTAATTTCTTCAAACCCATGCTAAATTGCTCAAACCTCAGGTAAATTTTCAAACCACATAAATTTTCGTTCGGTTTCATCAAACCCATCCTAATTTCGTCAAACCCATGCTAAATATGTCAAACCTCACATAAATTTTCAAACCACATAAATTTTCGTTCGGTTTCATCAAACCCATCCTAATTTCGTCAAACCCATGCTAAATATGTCAAACCTCACATAAATTTTCAAACCACATAAATTTTCGTTCGGTTTCATCAAACCCATCCTAATTTCTTCAAACCCATGCTAATTTGCTCAAACCTCAGATAAATTTTCAAACCTCATAAATTTTCGTTCGGATTCATCAAACTCATCCTAATTTCGTCAAACCCATGCTAATTTTGTCAAACCTCACATAAATTTTCAAACCTCACATAAATTTTCGTTCGGTTTCATCAAACCCATCCTAATTTCTTCAAACCCATGCTAAATTGCTCAAACCTCACATAAATTTTCAAACCACATAAATTTTCGTTCGGTTTCATCAAACCCATCCTAATTTCATCAAACCCATCCTAATTTCTTCAAACCCATGCTAAATTGCTCAAACCTCAGGTAAATTTTCAAACCACATAAATTTTCGTTCGGTTTCATCAAACCCATCCTAATTTCGTCAAACCCATGCTAAATATGTCAAACCTCACATAAATTTTCAAACCTCACATAAATTTTCGTTCGGTTTCATCAAACCCATCCTAATTTCTTCAAACCCATGCTAAATTGCTCAAACCTCACATAAATTTTCAAACCACATAAATTTTCGTTCGGTTTCATCAAACCCATCCTAATTTCATCAAACCCATCCTAATTTCTTCAAACCCATGCTAAATTGCTCAAACCTCAGGTAAATTTTCAAACCACATAAATTTTCGTTCGGTTTCATCAAACCCATCCTAATTTCGTCAAACCCATGCTAAATATGTCAAACCTCACATAAATTTTCAAACCTCACATAAATTTTCGTTCGGTTTCATCAAACCCATCCTAATTTCTTCAAACCCATGCTAAATTGCTCAAACCTCACATAAATTTTCAAACCACATAAATTTTCGTTCGGTTTCATCAAACCCATCCTAATTTCTTCAAACCCATGCTAATTTGCTCAAACCTCAGATAAATTTTCAAACCTCATAAATTTTCGTTCGGATTCATCAAACCCATCCTAATTTCATCAAACCCATCCTAATTTCTTCAAACCCATGCTAAATTGCTCAAACCTCAGGTAAATTTTCAAACCACATAAATTTTCGTTCGGTTTCATCAAACCCATCCTAATTTCGTCAAACCCATGCTAAATATGTCAAACCTCACATAAATTTTCAAACCACATAAATTTTCGTTCGGTTTCATCAAACCCATCCTAATTTCTTCAAACCCATGCTAATTTGCTCAAACCTCAGATAAATTTTCAAACCTCATAAATTTTCGTTCGGATTCATCAAACCCATCCTAATTTCGTCAAACCCATGCTAATTTTGTCAAACCTCACATAAATTTTCAAACCTCACATAAATTTTCGTTCGGTTTCATCAAACCCATCCTAATTTCTTCAAACCCATGCTAAATTGCTCAAACCTCACATAAATTTTCAAACCATATAAATTTTCGTTCGGTTTCATCAAACCCATCCTAATTTCATCAAACCCATCCTAATTTCTTCAAACCCATGCTAAATTGCTCAAACCTCAGGTAAATTTTCAAACCACATAAATTTTCGTTCGGTTTCATCAAACCCATCCTAATTTCGTCAAACCCATGCTAAATATGTCAAACCTCACATAAATTTTCGTTCGGTTTCATCAAACCCATCCTAATTTCTTCAAACCCATGCTAAATTGCTCAAACCTCACATAAATTTTCAAACCACATAAATTTTCGTTCGGTTTCATCAAACCCATCCTAATTTCTTCAAACCCATGCTAATTTGCTCAAACCTCAGATAAATTTTCAAACCTCATAAATTTTCGTTCGGATTCATCAAACCCATCCTAATTTCATCAAACCCATCCTAATTTCTTCAAACCCATGCTAAATTGCTCAAACCTCAGGTAAATTTTCAAACCACATAAATTTTCGTTCGGTTTCATCAAACCCATCCTAATTTCTTCAAACCCATGCTAATTTGCTCAAACCTCAGATAAATTTTCAAACCTCATAAATTTTCGTTCGGATTCATCAAACCCATCCTAATTTCGTCAAACCCATGCTAATTTTGTCAAACCTCACATAAATTTTCAAACCTCACATAAATTTTCGTTCGGTTTCATCAAACCCATCCTAATTTCTTCAAACCCATGCTAAATTGCTCAAACCTCACATAAATTTTCAAACCACATAAATTTTCGTTCGGTTTCATCAAACCCATCCTAATTTCATCAAACCCATCCTAATTTCTTCAAACCCATGCTAAATTGCTCAAACCTCAGGTAAATTTTCAAACCACATAAATTTTCGTTCGGTTTCATCAAACCCATCCTAATTTCGTCAAACCCATGCTAAATATGTCAAACCTCACATAAATTTTCAAACCTCACATAAATTTTCGTTCGGTTTCATCAAACCCATCCTAATTTCTTCAAACCCATGCTAAATTGCTCAAACCTCACATAAATTTTCAAACCACATAAATTTTCGTTCGGTTTCATCAAACCCATCCTAATTTCTTCAAACCCATGCTAATTTGCTCAAACCTCAGATAAATTTTCAAACCTCATAAATTTTCGTTCGGATTCATCAAACCCATCCTAATTTCATCAAACCCATCCTAATTTCTTCAAACCCATGCTAAATTGCTCAAACCTCAGGTAAATTTTCAAACCACATAAATTTTCGTTCGGTTTCATCAAACCCATCCTAATTTCGTCAAACCCATGCTAAATATGTCAAACCTCACATAAATTTTCGTTCGGTTTCATCAAACCCATCCTAATTTCTTCAAACCCATGCTAAATTGCTCAAACCTCACATAAATTTTCAAACCACATAAATTTTCGTTCGGTTTCATCAAACCCATCCTAATTTCATCAAACCCATCCTAATTTCTTCAAACCCATGCTAAATTGCTCAAACCTCAGGTAAATTTTCAAACCACATAAATTTTCGTTCGGTTTCATCAAACCCATCCTAATTTCGTCAAACCCATGCTAAATATGTCAAACCTCACATAAATTTTCAAACCTCACATAAATTTTCGTTCGGTTTCATCAAACCCATCCTAATTTCTTCAAACCCATGCTAAATTGCTCAAACCTCACATAAATTTTCAAACCACATAAATTTTCGTTCGGTTTCATCAAACCCATCCTAATTTCTTCAAACCCATGCTAATTTGCTCAAACCTCAGATAAATTTTCAAACCTCATAAATTTTCGTTCGGATTCATCAAACCCATCCTAATTTCATCAAACCCATCCTAATTTCTTCAAACCCATTCTAAATTGCTCAAACCTCACATAAATTTTCAAACCACATAAATTTTCGTTCGGTTTCATCAAACCCATCCTAATTTCATCAAACCCATCCTAATTTCTTCAAACCCATGCTAAATTGCTCAAACCTCAGGTAAATTTTCAAACCACATAAATTTTCGTTCGGTTTCATCAAACCCATCCTAATTTCGTCAAACCCATGCTAAATATGTCAAACCTCACATAAATTTTCAAACCACATAAATTTTCGTTCGGTTTCATCAAACCCATCCTAATTTCTTCAAACCCATGCTAATTTGCTCAAACCTCAGATAAATTTTCAAACCTCATAAATTTTCGTTCGGATTCATCAAACCCATCCTAATTTCATCAAACCCATCCTAATTTCTTCAAACCCATGCTAAATTGCTCAAACCTCAGGTAAATTTTCAAACCACATAAATTTTCGTTCAGTTTCATCAAACCCATCCTAATTTCGTCAAACCCATGCTAAATATGTCAAACCTCACATAAATTTTCAAACCACATAAATTTTCGTTCGGTTTCATCAAACCCATCCTAATTTCGTCAAACCCATGCTAAATATGTCAAACCTCACATAAATTTTCAAACCACATAAATTTTCGTTCGGTTTCATCAAACCCATCCTAATTTCTTCAAACCCATGCTAATTTGCTCAAACCTCAGATAAATTTTCAAACCTCATAAATTTTCGTTCGGATTCATCAAACTCATCCTAATTTCGTCAAACCCATGCTAATTTTGTCAAACCTCACATAAATTTTCAAACCTCACATAAATTTTCGTTCGGTTTCATCAAACCCATCCTAATTTCTTCAAACCCATGCTAAATTGCTCAAACCTCACATAAATTTTCAAACCACATAAATTTTCGTTCGGTTTCATCAAACCCATCCTAATTTCATCAAACCCATCCTAATTTCTTCAAACCCATGCTAAATTGCTCAAACCTCAGGTAAATTTTCAAACCACATAAATTTTCGTTCGGTTTCATCAAACCCATCCTAATTTCGTCAAACCCATGCTAAATATGTCAAACCTCACATAAATTTTCAAACCTCACATAAATTTTCGTTCGGTTTCATCAAACCCATCCTAATTTCTTCAAACCCATGCTAAATTGCTCAAACCTCACATAAATTTTCAAACCACATAAATTTTCGTTCGGTTTCATCAAACCCATCCTAATTTCATCAAACCCATCCTAATTTCTTCAAACCCATGCTAAATTGCTCAAACCTCAGGTAAATTTTCAAACCACATAAATTTTCGTTCGGTTTCATCAAACCCATCCTAATTTCGTCAAACCCATGCTAAATATGTCAAACCTCACATAAATTTTCAAACCTCACATAAATTTTCGTTCGGTTTCATCAAACCCATCCTAATTTCTTCAAACCCATGCTAAATTGCTCAAACCTCACATAAATTTTCAAACCACATAAATTTTCGTTCGGTTTCATCAAACCCATCCTAATTTCTTCAAACCCATGCTAATTTGCTCAAACCTCAGATAAATTTTCAAACCTCATAAATTTTCGTTCGGATTCATCAAACCCATCCTAATTTCATCAAACCCATCCTAATTTCTTCAAACCCATGCTAAATTGCTCAAACCTCAGGTAAATTTTCAAACCACATAAATTTTCGTTCGGTTTCATCAAACCCATCCTAATTTCGTCAAACCCATGCTAAATATGTCAAACCTCACATAAATTTTCAAACCACATAAATTTTCGTTCGGTTTCATCAAACCCATCCTAATTTCTTCAAACCCATGCTAATTTGCTCAAACCTCAGATAAATTTTCAAACCTCATAAATTTTCGTTCGGATTCATCAAACCCATCCTAATTTCGTCAAACCCATGCTAATTTTGTCAAACCTCACATAAATTTTCAAACCTCACATAAATTTTCGTTCGGTTTCATCAAACCCATCCTAATTTCTTCAAACCCATGCTAAATTGCTCAAACCTCACATAAATTTTCAAACCATATAAATTTTCGTTCGGTTTCATCAAACCCATCCTAATTTCATCAAACCCATCCTAATTTCTTCAAACCCATGCTAAATTGCTCAAACCTCAGGTAAATTTTCAAACCACATAAATTTTCGTTCGGTTTCATCAAACCCATCCTAATTTCGTCAAACCCATGCTAAATATGTCAAACCTCACATAAATTTTCGTTCGGTTTCATCAAACCCATCCTAATTTCTTCAAACCCATGCTAAATTGCTCAAACCTCACATAAATTTTCAAACCACATAAATTTTCGTTCGGTTTCATCAAACCCATCCTAATTTCTTCAAACCCATGCTAATTTGCTCAAACCTCAGATAAATTTTCAAACCTCATAAATTTTCGTTCGGATTCATCAAACCCATCCTAATTTCATCAAACCCATCCTAATTTCTTCAAACCCATGCTAAATTGCTCAAACCTCAGGTAAATTTTCAAACCACATAAATTTTCGTTCGGTTTCATCAAACCCATCCTAATTTCTTCAAACCCATGCTAATTTGCTCAAACCTCAGATAAATTTTCAAACCTCATAAATTTTCGTTCGGATTCATCAAACCCATCCTAATTTCGTCAAACCCATGCTAATTTTGTCAAACCTCACATAAATTTTCAAACCTCACATAAATTTTCGTTCGGTTTCATCAAACCCATCCTAATTTCTTCAAACCCATGCTAAATTGCTCAAACCTCACATAAATTTTCAAACCACATAAATTTTCGTTCGGTTTCATCAAACCCATCCTAATTTCATCAAACCCATCCTAATTTCTTCAAACCCATGCTAAATTGCTCAAACCTCAGGTAAATTTTCAAACCACATAAATTTTCGTTCGGTTTCATCAAACCCATCCTAATTTCGTCAAACCCATGCTAAATATGTCAAACCTCACATAAATTTTCAAACCTCACATAAATTTTCGTTCGGTTTCATCAAACCCATCCTAATTTCTTCAAACCCATGCTAAATTGCTCAAACCTCACATAAATTTTCAAACCACATAAATTTTCGTTCGGTTTCATCAAACCCATCCTAATTTCTTCAAACCCATGCTAATTTGCTCAAACCTCAGATAAATTTTCAAACCTCATAAATTTTCGTTCGGATTCATCAAACCCATCCTAATTTCATCAAACCCATCCTAATTTCTTCAAACCCATGCTAAATTGCTCAAACCTCAGGTAAATTTTCAAACCACATAAATTTTCGTTCGGTTTCATCAAACCCATCCTAATTTCGTCAAACCCATGCTAAATATGTCAAACCTCACATAAATTTTCGTTCGGTTT
>CAKZFB020000011.1:0-65344 GCA_936432065.2 Rutpela maculata
GAGCCAACAGCTCGAAACTGCAGTCTGCAAGTGGTGTGCAGTGGCTGACACGAGAGTTCCTTTAATTTAGGAATAAGTCTTTCGGTCGGTGTTTACTAAAATCGAATTACAGCGTTTCGTAGTAATATGTGATTATTACACTTAACGCGCCAGACTTGCAATTTGTTGTAGTCTGGTCAATTTCCTTATTTTTAAATAAGGATGTATAGAGGGTTGCTTCAGAGAGAAATTACGTTTAGTAAATACTCTGCCTTCTAGAAGCATATTTTTGAACATTTGCTGCCCATCTCAGGCTAACCAATTCGATTGTAGTGAACAGCGACCGCGAGATGGCGCCTTCGATTTATTTTGCATGTTGCAGTCTTAAGATTGTGAACATGTACCATGTCACCCGAAATCTCGTTGCCAGTCACTGCATGCCTACCTTGCACTGATGAGAGCCAACAGCTCGAAACTGCAGTCTGCAAGTGGTGTGCAGTGGCTGACACGAGAGTTCCTTTAATTTAGGAATAAGTCTTTCGGTCGGTGTTTACTAAAATCGAATTACAGCGTTTCGTAGTAATATGTGATTATTACACTTAACGCGCCAGACTTGCAATTTGTTGTAGTCTGGTCAATTTCCTTATTTTTAAATAAGGATGTATAGAGGGTTGCTTCAGAGAGAAATTACGTTTAGTAAATATATATATATATATATAATATACAGACTGCGTAGGATACGGCTTCCGATGATAGCCCATTTACATGCTATACGACTTCCGACTGCGATACGGAAGCCGTAACGTAACCAATGTAAAACGTCTCCATGGTGCCTCAGTTGTCTGCTGTGCTAATTTCAGCTGGAAGTCAGATATTCGGATTTTGAACTCTTCCGCATATTTTAATTGACGAGGCGGCCACATCAACGAAGGCGCCTCGGTTCCCGTATATTCCATGCCGTATAATATACTATCAGTTTTACAGTGGATACTGCTTCCGGTAAATATTGGCAACCTTGGATCACATGGCATTTAGAAAATTAGGTATGATCTTGTGTGTTTTTAACGTTTCAAATGACTCTGCAAAGTGTTCGTTGTTGCTACTCGCTACACCACAACGACTTTTGTTTTTGTTATAGGACAAGTACCAATTTACAATTGCTTAGAAATACTTATTAAAATACAACTAAGACATATGTTATCCGAAATCATAAATATTTTTAATTTTTAGTGAAAATATCTTTCAGTTAGTATGGCGTTTACGATGTGTTTTAGAACAATAATTAAAAACAAATTTTTCGGTATTTTACTTAAGGTTTATGCATGGGGTTTTTCGAAATCATAGATAGGAATACGAAATTGGAATTTAAATATATTGACACTTCATTTCAACTGAGAATATCGCATAAATAGCGGAGTAGAAAGAAATTTAATAAAATTATATAAAAAAAAAAATTTTTTTAATTCATACATCTAGAAACCAAAAGTTTTAGGGGCGGTCATATAGGGGGCTATTACATAGTTACTTTGCTCAATTGACCGTCCCCAAAGCTTTTGGTTTCCAGGTGTATGAATTTTTAAAAAAATTATTTTTACTTTTTAGTAGTTTTTCAAATAAAAACTTTTTCTTAAAAATATTTTTTTTATATAATTTTATTTTTTACTTTTTAGTCTACTTATTTTACAGACAGACAGACATAACCCTTTTTTTTGCCACCGCCATCCACACCTTCCCTCTCCCGTATTCTCACCCCTCTAACACTACTTCCCACTTCTTCCCACGCCTTCCTCTCCCCTTTCCCATCTCTTTCCACCTCTACCCCATATCTTTCCAACCTGCCTCTTCCCACTGCTTTCCCACCTCTCCCACGTCCGCCATATTGAATTTAGAATGACGTCACATAGTTTATCGTATTTTACTCGTCAAACCCTTTCACTTGATACCCATATCAAGGAGGTTGGGAAGAAAAAGGCGATCCGCCATATTGGTACGTCCGCCATATTGAATTTAGAATGACGTCACATAGCTTGTAGTATTTTACTCGTCACATCCTTTCATTTGATACCCATATCAAGGGGGTTGTGAAGAAAAAGGCGATCCGCCAGCTTGGGACGTTCGCCATATTGAATTTAGAATGACGTCACATTGTTTGTCGGATTTTGCTCGTCAAACCCTTTCATTTGATACCCATATCAAGGGGGTTGTGACTAAAAAGCCGATCCGCCATCTTGGGACGTCCGCCATATTGGATTTAGACCGATAATGGCTATACTATGTTGCATTGTCACCGGACTTATCACGTGTGCCAAATTTCAATGCTCCAGCTTAATTAGAACTAGTCGAAATTCAGCTTGCAAAATTTGACCTAAACAAACATACATACATACATACATACAAACAAACATTGCAATTGCAAGTTAAATAAAAGCTTTTAAAAGTTGTAAAACACTGACTGTGTAAGTGTAATCCGATTAAAATTCGTTAGATAGTATGAAAAATCTACGGAGTTAGCTTAAAAAATATTGGTCCTTTTAATGAAATTTTGACCCAGATTTTAATTCGTTATGCAAAATTTTCCGTACATAATTGGCGATAGAGGAGGTCGAGCTGATTCCAAAACTCTTTCATATGTACCCTCTGAAGCCTTCTCTGTTATTAATATACAGAGGATTTTCTAATTTATGTCAAATTTTTAAGCTGTTATATTTTTTAACCATTTTCCCAAGTAGCTGAAACTTAGTACATGCTTTTGTGGTAGTTTGGGCTGCACGCAGCAATGTTTTAAAGAAATGCAGTGTCAGACTGGAGAAACTTATGTTTTTTGTTAAAATCGTTTAGAATTTTTTTTTATTAAGGATACAAAAACTACATGAATCAGTAACAGATAAATATGCAACAACATTCTTGGGCATCAATACTACAGAACACTAAGACTGTTTGTAAATTCAGTTTCATAGTCTCTAGATGATGCCAACATGATTGGCGAAACGCGAGTCGAGCAATATTCAAGTATTTTGGTGTAGAAACTACTTCAGAGGCAGTGCCACACCGAAGGTTCGAGCCCCCTCAAAGATTTATTTATTTATTTATTCATTTTACGAACCCATCAAATTTACATTCCCAGTATAGGGTAGGTACTGTCATGCGCAAAAAAAATGGGACAAATCTTATAACGTATTTTTGCTAAAATCTAGTTGTGTACGGTGTACGTCTAACTTAAATTTTTGTAACATTGCGGTTATTTGTCAAAATTCATTGCTAGTGTGCAAATAGAGACAGATTTACGGTAGAAAAAAATAGTTGTCCTATTTTTTTTTTGCTCAATGCTCACGACAGTACATTTAGTCAGATGTAATATTGAGTAATATCAAAGAAAAAAAAAACGTTTATAATTTTTTTCAATTTAAACTAATAAAAAGTAGTATTAAATGAATACAATGATTATTATAGTAAATTTAACATTATTTTACATAAGTATGCTATTTTTTTTAGAATGCAAGCTCATACCATTAAACATGTGTATTATTTAAGTTCCATTTATTGAACGAACCTGTCGATTTTAATTCCATATTTTGTTTTACTTCCAAATCCACGTAGTGGAGTACAGCAACGGTAAAAAAATATTATATTTCGTTTTATTCTAATGGGCTATAGTCCAATCAGTGGGCGGTTTTGCTCTGCAAAAGGTGGAGTAGTAATGATTTTGATATGTTTTTTTTTTAAGGCGTTCGGTCAAGGACCATACTGCCAGCCGCAATTTTTTAAAAGTCAATTAAAATTTTAAATTAATTTATTGCTTATACAACATACATGAATACTATGATAGGTATGAGAAAAGATCCTATGTCTATCTAACCTAACAGGAGAGTTGATTTATGTTGTTGACGAAAGATACAAGGCTTCGACCTAGGGGGAGCCGCCATCTTGATTGAAAGTTGCAAAAAATTGGTTTTCAAAATAATTCGGCAACACTCGATCCTAAGAGAAAAATGTTCGAGACAAAGTTGAAGACGACAAAATTTCCTACGTTTTACTTCCACATCCAGTGGAAGTATAGTAACAAAAAAAATTTAAAAAAATTTTTATTGTCCAAATAGGCTTAGAATGTCATGAAACGTCGAGATTTTAAGTTTGAGCGAAAAAAAACTTCTGTCGTTTGTCTGTAACTCTTTTGTGCACCCGTTTACTCTGGAACCGTTTAAAATATTGACTTGAAATTTGGTACACATATAAGCAGGTAAGATTCCAGAAAATTGGTATTTAGTATATTCAAGAGAAGCTAAGGTCTCAAAAAAAATTTTTGGTATTAGCCACCCCCATTACCACCCCCACCCATTATTAAAGGGGATGAAAAAAAAAGTGATTTAGTGTGTGTACAAGAACCAGAAACCTCCAGTTCCATAAGCAATTATTTCCACATACAAAATTTTTTCGTTGTAAGTTGGAACGAAAATTTGGATGTAGAAGTAGTGATTCCTTGGGCGGCGGTTTTTATTGTAAGTCTAATGTTTAAAGAGATACAGCATCAGAAAGATGAATTTAAGAAGAGCTTTTTTTTTATTATATAAAGTACGTTTACAACATAACATATTTTATATTATTTATATTATTATAATAAAGATTTACTTGTATTGAATCTAAAAAATAAGAAATTGCCGGGATAGTATTACAGTGGCTTACATCATACCTCGAAAATAGGAAAACAATGTATTAAATTTAATGACAGTTATTCAGAAGAATTGACTATAAAACATGGAATACCTCAAGGGTTGGTACTTGCTCCTATACTCTTTTTATTACAAAAGCAATCCTACTAATGCTAACAAACTCATATATAACCAGTACAGGTCTGTGTATAGAAGTGAGATTAACGTTGCTAAAACGATATCCCATGAAAACTATATAAATAACCATGGAAACCCTCAAACAGCTATGTGGAAAATTATTAATAGTAATAAAAATGTAAATAAGAATCACACAGAGAAAATAACATGCGATGAATTTAATAATTATTTTGTCAATATCCCAGAGGAAATTCTAAAAGCTATGCCTGTAAGTAGCGCTACATATACTGATTTTCTGGAAAAAGTCACAGAACATCAGTTCACTTTTACAAAAGTAACCCCACAAGAAGTATGCGAGGCAATAATCTCACTAAAAAATAGAGCATGTAAAGACGTATATGACATAAACACAAATATTATTAAGTCAATAATGCACTCAATTTTATTACCACTGACAAAATTAATTAATATGTGTATAGAGGACAACATATTCCCCAACAGCTTGAAAATCTCCAAGGTGGTGCCCATATATAAAAAAAACGATATCGATGATCCTTCAAATCACCGACCAATTTCTATCATCCCATATTTCGCTAAAATCTATGAATTTCTATTAAAAACTCAGTTGTCAAACTATTTTGAAACTAATAATCTCTTTAACTCCAGCCAATATGGTTTCAGGAATAAACTATCTACTACTTTAGCCATCGATAAACTAACTTCTATCATAAACTCTGGTTTCGAAGAGGGGAAATATATATCGTCTCAATTCTTGGACCTCACGAAGGCATTTGACTGTGTGTCTCATGACATACTTCTAAATAAACTAGAATACTACGGATTCTCAGTTGAAAGTATATTATTATTAAAGTCATACCTGTCCAATCGCCTACAGTACGTCAATTACAATGGAACTAAATCCAACCTACTCTCAGTGAAACATGGTGTTCCTCAAGGCTCCATTCTAGGCCCAATTTTATTTCTTATATATATAAATGACCTGCCCAATTCAGCAGGCAGAATAGACTCTATTCTATTTGCCGATGATACCAATCTAACTGATGTAAATAGTAACCTTGAGGAACTATTGAATGATGCCAAAGATATACAGATAAATATACAAAACTGGTTCCTAGCAAACCATCTAAATCTAAATACCTCAAAAACTGAGGTAATGGTATTCAGTTTAAGAAATATGGAAGAAGTAGATAATCCAACATCAACCAAATTTCTTGGACTATACTTGGACCCGAAACTACTATGGGATCAACATACGTCTTATGTCTGTAAAAAAATCTCCAAAAATATCTATTTGCTTAGAAATATTCAAGGCAAAATTTCCCTAAATGCATTGGTAGCCGCATATCATGGCTTAATCCATTCGGTATTATCATATGTGATTCTCGTATGGGGTCATGCGACTTCATCTGCCAACGTGTTTTCCGTGCAGAGGAAGGCCATACGTATTATTACAGGACTCAAGTTTAGAGACGACTGTAGAGAACAGTTTAAAATATTAAATATACTAACAGTACCATGTACCTATATACTCCAATGTCTCATTTACATAAAAAATAACCTGCACAAATATACATCACGCAATGAATTACATTCTTATAATGTCAGAAATAAGTATAATATTCATCAAAATTTTCTACGCCTTACTAAAACTAGGGATGGTACAGGATACTATGGGATCCAGTTATTCAACGCACTGCCTCCCGAAATAAAACTTTTAAATGAAACAATATTTAAAACCAGAATAAAAATGTATCTACTTACAAATGCTTTTTACAGTGTCGAAGAATTTTTATCAAGCGACTTAGCTTTAATTTAGATTCATTAAGAGAAGTAATAGGAAAAATAAGAAAGGGTATGTTTATCTGCAGTTTCTTAAAAAAAAAGTTATACATCAATCGTATTTTAACCAAATCCATGGGTAGTTACTAAGCAGCATTATTTATTACTTCAAAAATTTTATTTGTTTCGATTGTTTGTCCCACAATATTTGTCTATTATATGATCATTGTTTTATACCTATTTGTAAGTGTAACTCTGTTTGACGTGTGTACAATTTTATAATTTTTAACATGAATAAATCTATCTATCTATCTATCTATTATTTTTATACAATCTAACATTTTTTTAATGACCTTCATCAAAAAATTTCAAATTATAAAATTTTATGTTATCGATTTAAAGGATGAACTTTGCGCCAAAATAAAGATAAGATCTTTAACTTCTTTTTGTCATTGGTCGTCTAAGTCATAACTTGGCGGTTTTTTCCAGCCGACCAAATTTATCCGTGAAAGTCAGATCAGATCACCCGTTACTCACTCATTAATACATTGTTCAAACATACGGCTCATTCAATATGAACGTGAATGAGTATAATATTTCAAAGTCTTTGTTTTCATACTAATTTTTATTTAATTAAAAATTGAAAGTGAAAATTAATTTGACGATGTATTTATTTATTAATTTTCGATAAAAAAAATAAAAAATCATTGTGGGTCGATTATTCCGAAAATTGTAAATTCAATAGATTTTAATACAAAATTTTTGTATATATATATATATATATATATATATATATATATATATATATATATATATATATATATATATATATATATATATATATATATATATATATATATATATCAAGAAAATCATCAAGCAGTTAAATTAAAATGATTTGAGATGTACTTTTTTTTTAAATCCACGTTACTACAACTTAATAAACCATAATAATCATGAAGTGCATACTTTTTAACAGTTCTCAATGAAGAAAGAATTTTTTTGAAGAACTTTTTTTTCCACATTTTTTATTGCGACGATTGAGTTCGGGCGTAATAATATATATAAGCATATTTTTCCCATCCATCCTTTGCTTGTATTGTTTGAAACAAAAAAACATCAGAAAGCTACAATTTCCATCTTTTAAATGAACCAACACTCATATAGATTGAACAAATTCTGATTTAGTGACATGTAATTCAGTGCGTCGGTGTCACAGTCATATTCAAGCATGGATCTCGCTCCAAGTTATAATGTTACATTTGACTATTTTTTTCCGGGAAAACCGTGGCTTTGACAATAAATTTTGTTAGGACATTTTTTTGTTCATAAATACGTGATCTATCCATCTGTATTTTTTATTTTTTTCTAGCTTGATGTAATTTCAAAATTTTGAAAAAATGGATGAAAAAAAAAATTTTTTTCGCTTTTCTTTTATGTTCTGCACCCGAGCGAAATGTAAACTTTTCAGGATATTATTCTACACACTTTCACGAACTCATTAAAAAGGGTTTACACAGTTTGCAACTTTTTGTGGGTAAATACCTTCGTCGACTGGGCTAAAGGGAAAAAAATTATTGCATTATAAAACTAAAATCTTTATTAAATAATATAGTTACGAATATATTTGTAGGTATAAGCAAGTATTAAATATTGATGTAGGCATTATTAAATAACAGTTATAAACAACTTTATTCTCTATCAGATTCATCATTGCTGCCTTCACAGTAATCAATGGTTGTAAATCGTTAATTTCATCTTCCTCAAATTATTCTCGATAATTTCTAGCGATTCGGGAAATTCAGGACCATCGAACTAGTGTGGTGTATATTTACCCTCTTCGAGTATCTATCCTGAATCTAATGGTGATCCCAAAAGTTAGTCTCTAAGGGATTAGTAGCATTACACCACAGCTTGCAGACGTAGTTGGTTCGTTTTACTTTTTGATATATAACTGCTCTGCAAGATGGAAAGCTTTGTCCATCTGCATCTTTTATGAATTTCTTTTCTCGTGGTTTATACGTTAGTAAAAACTTTGCTAATCGTACAGTCTTCGTTTTTATAACCATATATTTCACACGTGAACTTCTCTATAGATGCAGAGGTCTCTTCCGAAATTGGTTCCTCACCCAATGACGCAAAGACTTTTTGAAAGTCTACATTTTATTCTAAAATTGTAAATAGTCGTGATTTGCCTTTTCGAAAGAAAGCAGCCGTATAGTCGCAGCCTGTGTAGGCATGGGAGCCTGATAAAGCTTTTAAAAAGGGATAAACCTAATTTATAATAAATTTTCTTGACGTTCACGTATCGTAAATTATTTTGCAACTTTACACACATTAATACATTCACCCATGTCAACTGACGTGAAACAGAAACATTTATCTTGGCAGGTTGCATTTAATTTTTTACATCCTGTAATTGTAGCGTACTGAGCCGCTTCCCATTCTTTCATTAAAAAGTCAACAAATGATTGTTTGAAATAATTATTTAAAATTTGACAGTTTCTTCTTGTCTGGTCCTTGTATTATGTATTAGTCGGTCAGATTGTCCAGCACGAATATCCCTAGTGCAGTCTTTTAAAGTGTGTAGGACAAGCAGTATTTGTTAAGCCTCCCTACCATTTAATGTAATTTAATTAGTATGGGACAAATTCTATATAATTAATTAAAATGTACTTAATTTCATGGAATTTTGCCCCATACTAATTGAAATACGTTAAATGGTAAGGAGGTTTACAAAACTACTAGTAGCTCTGTACGGTTAGCAAAGTTTTTACTAATGTATAAACCACGAGAAAAGAAATCCATAAAAGATGCAGATGGACAAAGCTTTCCACCTTGCAGAGCAGTTTTATATATCAAAAAGTAAAACGAACTAACTACGTCTGCAAGCTGTGGTGTAATGCCACTAATCCTTTAGAGACTAACCTTTTGGGATCACCATTAGATTCAGGATGGATACTCAAAGAGGGTAAATACACACTACACTGGTTCGATGGTACGGAAATTCCCAAATCGCTAGAATTTGGGGCGTGAGGAAAATCTTCAGGAAGATGAAATTAACGATTTACAAGCCATTGATTACTGCGAAGACTGCAATAATGAATCTGATAGAGAATAATTTGTTTATAACTATTATTTAATAATGCTTACATTAATATTTAATACTTGCTTATACCTACAAATATATTCTTAACTATATTATTTAATAAAGATTTTAGTTTTATAATGCAATATTTTTTTCCCTTTCTCACATTATTTAAATAAATTTAAATTCAAAATAGATTTTGTGCATTTGTACAAATAACGTAAAAATACAATTTTATTCAAATTGTCTAATAGACTTTAAACATGAGCTTTATCAGTCAGATTTGCTATATTTATGTTTGACTAATCTAAGGCTAACGAAATATGAAGGTTCATTCATTTTGCTGATGGGGTAAAAAAACACTTTTTTTTCAAATTGTGTCTGATGGACCTTAAACAAGAGCTTTATCAGTCAGATTTGATGTATTTTGGCTAATCTAAACCTAAAGAAATATAAAGGGTTCACTCATTTTGCTGATGAGATAAAAAAATACATTTTTTTAAAATTGTGTCTCATGGACCTTAAACAAGAGCTTTATCAGTCAGATTTGATATATTCATGTTTGAGTAACCCAAAGCTAAAGAAATACGAAGGTTTCATTAATTTTGCTGATGAGGTAAAAAATACATTTTTTACAAGATTGTGTCTGATGGACCTTAAACAAGAGCTTTATCAGTCAGATTTGATATATTCATGTTTGGCTAACCTGAATCTAAAGAAATATGAAGGTTTCATCAATTTTCCTCATGAGGAAAATAAATGCAAATATTTCATCACATTCAGGTCAGTCTAGTTTAATGAAAGCAAGGGACTTTTCAGTCAGATTTGGTATCTATGTGTCTCTGGGTACAAGAGCTTTACAACAGATTTGATTTTACCCATTTTCCGCATGACGTAATTAAATGCAAAATTTATGTTTTTTCACCCCCCGTTCTGTGATAACGCAAGATGTGTGGCTATCAGACAAAACCGATTATTGTATTGCGAGACAACCTCTACATATTCCTAGGCTCAAACCGTATTTTGCTTATGAGGTAAATAAATCGTTGGTAGCTCTTGGTCTATATTATAAATAGAATTCTTCGAATAACTGTGTAAAATTTGTTTACATTGACACTGACATTTTGATTTATGGCCCCCTGAAAATTACATTTTTCAAATATTAAATAATTAATAACTTGAAAACGAATTTGTTTTTGAAAAACTCATTTTTTATTTTCTGTTTAAATTCACTCTTTATACCACCCAGTGTCATAGAGACTTTCAAATTTCGGGCACCAAGAATTTTCATAGAAAAACTGTCAAAAATTTTGAACCAATGTTCGGGCATTGGATTGACGATGACAGTAAGTGGTACAGAATTTCTAAGAACAATAGAGAAAATGACATTGATCTTTAGCACGGCAGGACTTTGACGGCGGCACAGATCAAACGTCGGCGCTTTGTTGGCCTTTTTTCTATTATTTTCCAATAGACAGAGTATAGAATAGAAAACGAGGAATGACTTTTTTTCAGAAAACAACTCGTTTCCAAATTATTAATTATTATTATTTGAAAAATGTCATTTTCAGGAAGCCGTAATTAGAAAACCGTAAATCAAAATAATGTTAAATTTTAGCATACTGATCAATAATATTGCATTCGGTTTTCAGTGAAAAAATGCCTAATAATCGAAATCGAAAAATAAACCATTTTTTTTCTTAATAAAAATGCATGCCAATATGGACCAAAAATTCCCGTAGAAACAACATATATATGAGATCATTGCCCAAATGAAAAAAAAAAAAAAAATAGAACAATAAATGGAACTGGGTCTCACACAGTTGCTAGTATGGATGTTTCCTTTATAGCCAGGCATGTAAAACAGCATTAAATAAAATTAAAATTATACAGAATAAGTGTTTAAGAATATGTATGGGATATCTAAAATTCAGTCTATTGGATATCAAACATGCAGAAACCACCCAAGTAGCATTTTAAGGAACATTTTTGCCACCATTGAAACACATTACATGGGATGCAGGGCGTAGGCAAATGATAAGGAATTACACAAGGATTACTAACAGTAGTGCATTGACTATTCAGACTATTGATTTAGTATTTACAAATATAGAAAACTTGAAGTGCAATGTTAAAAGGTCACCAAAAATAAGTGATCATGATTGGACTGTAGCAACTATTCCAAGCCAATATAAAAAGACTACTAAAAAGACTGTTGTGTATAAACTAATAGACTGTAATAAATTAAAAGAAGCATTAATGGAAATCGAGTGGAAATATAGCTGTACAAAGGTTGATAATGTCTATAAATGTTTTACGGAGGTGATTATAAAAAACGTCCAAGAAGCAAATGAAGTACGAACTGTTACTATAAGAGAGAACAAGGAATGGTTTGATTGGTGAAGTTTACAAAGCAATAGAGAATAAAACAAAGGCATTTGATAAATATGTAAGTACTAAACTTGACGAGGACTGGACTCGTTATAAAAGAGAAAGAAACATGTGTACAACTATCATAAGAACTACAAAGGAAAAATATATAAATGAACAAATAGAAGAAAACAAGAATGACTAAAAAAAATCATGGAAATTTCTGAAAACCTTTTTAGATGATGAAAAATGTGAAGATGTAAGAGAAGTAGTACATTTTGAAGACGGTATTTTTAATATACCTGAAATCATTGCAGGGAAAATTAATTACTATTATGTATCTAGTATTAACGAGATAATGGAGTCAATAGCATATGAAGACGGAATAAAGTCATATATATATAGAGAAGATTAACTGTGATGGATCTGATAAACCTGACTAATAAAGCAAGCACTGAGTAACTAAAACGTTGTTTTATTTCTACATGTGATACAAACTTAGGATTAATTGGAAAAACTAAAAAAGAATAAAAATGCTACACATGCAGTAACCATTACTACTTTTCCGCCTAACTAACTTAACTTCGCTCTTCTTCGTCTTCTTTATTTTAGGCCAGGCATTTTAAACTGAGAAACCTCAATTCTTAACACTCCCACTTTCTGAAAGTTTAAAAGCGCGTTAACAGTACTAAGTAACATTATAAGACTTTCTAAACATTAATCGCTTCAACCTTCATTCCCATTAATCTTTTAAGATTCTGGAAACTTGATTTAGGAAGGGCCTTTGTTAGTATATCAGCTTCTTGTAGCTTGGTCGACACATATTTGGGTTCAATCTCCCCATTCTGGTATCGTTCTTGCACAAAGTGAAACTGTACATCTACATGCTTGCTACAGTTATGGAATTCAGGATTGTGAATCAGTTTTATAGCACTCTGATTATCTCTGTAGAGTTTGGTAGCACTGCCTACATCTTCACCGATGTTACTAAGGAGTCTTCTAAGCCAAATAGCTTCCTTTGTGGCCTGACAGGCTGCTACATACTCAGCTTCAGTCGTGGATAGTGTCACAGCTTGCTGACGCTTGCTTGACCAAGTCACAGGACCATTACTTAATTTGAAAACGTAACCTGAGGTAGATCTGCGTGTATCTCTATCACTTGCATAATCAGCATCGCTAAAATCAGAAAGATTCAGCTGATTCTGTCTCGAATACTGAATTCCTTGATTGCTTGTTGACTTCAAATATCTGATAATTTTCTTTACTGCATTCCAATGAGCATTCGTATGATTGTTGAGAAAGCGGCTTGCTACTCCCACTGAATATGCAATATCAGGGCGTGACACGACGGCAACAAACATAAGTGAACCCACAGCTTCTCTGTAAGGAACGTCACAGATATTGTTCTCATCAGTATCATTCTTGGCTAAAATAGTATGAGGATCAGCAGGTATCTCAACAGAATTAGCATTACTCAAACCAAATTTCTCGACAATTTGTCTGATATATTTATTCTGATGAATAAATATTGTCCCGTCATCATTCCGATTTACTTCCAGTCCAACAAAGTAATTGAGTTAAAAATCTACAAGTAATTGAGTTCATCGCTTACAGTTATTTCAAAGTTATTTTTCAGTTCACACAAAACTTTTTCAATTGCCGAGTGATCCTCTGACATAATGAGTCCATCGTCGACATATAATACTAATACAACTTTCACGTTGTCAACCAGTCCTTTGAATACACATAAATCTGCATCAGTCTGAGAAAAACCAAAATTTTTCAACACACTGGTAAATTTCTTATTCCAACATCGCGGGGCTTGTTTCAGTCCATACAGAGACTTTTTAAGCTTGCACACCGTATTTTCTTGTGCTTTGAACTTAAAACCTTCTGGCAAGGTCATGTACACTTCATCTTGCAAGTCACCATATAAAAACGCAGTCTTTATGTCAAATTGTTTGATATTATAATTATTCTGGGCTGCTACAGCCAGTAAAACACGAATGGAATCATAACGAGTTGTAGGTGAAAATATCTCTGTAAAATCTGCGCCTTCCTTCTGAGAACATCCTTTTGCACATAATCTGGCTTTATAGCGGCATATTTCACCTTCATTATTTCTTCTTGTTTTGAAAACCCACTTAGAACCTATAGCTTTCTTATTAACAGGTAGTGTCGTCAGATTCCAAGTTTCATTCTTTTTCAACGCATTTATTTCCTCTAATATTGCATTTTTCCACTCCTCGGAATTTTCACCGTTCATTGCTTCTTCATATGACTGCAGAACATCGGTTTCTACGAAATGTAATTCAAAATCTTGGAATCTTTTCAGCATTTTGATATTTCTCTGCGGTTTGAGGTTAGGTGCAACTTCATTCTCTTCTTCTTCGAGTCTGACGTTCTCTTCCTCTTCCTGATCATTGATTCGAACTGGTCTTTCCAATAGCGAAGTTTCTGTATCTATCTTCTCCTCTATTGGTATTGGAATTGTCATCAATTTTTCTGTAAAACCTCGATCGTTAGCAGAGTCAAATAGTCTATAATTGGCGGAATTCTTTTCACATCCGACGAATACAAGTCTTTTGCTCTTGGGTCCAATTTTGATCTTTTCTGATGTGGAATCAGGACAAAAGCTGCACAACCAAAAGTTTTCATGTGACCCAAACTTGGTTTGTCACCTGTCCAGATTTCAAATGGCGTTGAGTCGGGAGTCTGACTACTGGGAGTTCGATTTAAAATGTAAATAGCATTGTTCACATCTTCAGCCCATAAATACGGGGGGGCTTTAGCAGCAGACATCATTGTTCTCGCACTCTCCATTATGGTACGATTTTCCCTCTCACTTCTCCCATTTTGCTGGGGCGTATATGGAGCAGTGTTTTCCAGTTCAATGCCCTCTTCATCTAAGAATCTCTTAAAGTTTCAGTTTGTGTATTCTGTCCCATTGTCAACGTGTAAAATTTTTACAGAATGTCCAAATTCAGTCTTTACTCTGTTATTGAAATTTTTGAAGCACTCCAAAACATCACTCTTATGCTTTATAAAGTAAGCTACAGGATAGGAAGAACAGCTGTCTTTGAAAGATACAAAATAACATGCTCCAGATACAGACGGTGTTGATATTGGACCACAAACATCGCTATAAATCAGTTCACCTGGTTTCTTTTTCACTGGCTGAGCACTTTTCTTGTAGGGAAACTGATGCTGTTTACCTATGAGACAATCTTCATACTGAAAACTATCACTATTTTCAAAGTTTACACCAGTGACCAGTCCTTTTGACACCATTTCTTTCAAAGTTTTTAAGTTAACATGCCCAAGTCTATTATGCCACTCTTTTAAACTGTTTTTAGACTGTTCTGATGCTACGTTGGCACTTTGAACAACTGTGCTAAACTGCACCATGTACAAATTGTTCGTTTCACGAAGGGCAGAGGCAACTAGCTCGTTTCTGAGGTATACTTTTGCTTCTCTGTCTTCCTTTACAATCTTCATGCCCTTGTTTGTTAACACACCTTCCGACAGCAGGTTTTTCCTTAAATCAGGAACAAACAGAACGTCATTTATTGTCGAATCACACCACTGTCCTCGGATCAACTTCTTAATTTTCACTGTTCCTTTTCCTATTACTTCTAACGACTTACTATTTCCTAAGATAACGTTGGAAGAATTTTCCAGTTCTTCAACCACTGAAAAATATTCCCTTTTAAAACTCATGTGTGCAGAGGCCCCACTGTCCATTATCCAAGCTCCTTCGGAGATAACTTCGTTGTCTACATTGAAAGCAGTTTCACTATTGTCTCCCGCTTGTCTACCTTGATTTCTTTTCGGAGCTTTGCAATCTTTTGCCATGTGGCCCCTTCTGTTGCAATTGTAGCAATTAAATAGAAAACGAAAATTCTTTTTGTCTTTCTTGTTTTCTTGCTTCTGATCACTTTTGTTTTTGAGGGACATCGCAGCCAATGCAGTTTCTTCTTCTTTAATAGCTGTAAGGCTTCTCTCCTCATCTAGTAGTCTTGCAGTTAGATTCTTAATGGTTTGCTTAGATTCGTCTAAGGAAAGCCAGGCTTGGCGAACATTTCTGTACTTTAGCGGTAGTGTACTCAAAATTCTTGTTATTACTGCAGCATCACTGATATCGTCACCAGTTTCTCTGATTTCACGAGCCAGGTTTTCTATTTTTGATACATGCTGAGCAACTGAATCGCTGGGTGCCATTTTGTACTGATGAAATTTTTCATGTACCAACATCTTGTTCACCTCGGATTTTTGTATGTAGGTATATCGAATCCAGTTTGTCAATCACTTCTTTGGACGAAATACAATTCTCGATTAGGATTATTTGGGACAAATCCATTGCTGCAGTTAAGAGAAACATTGCTTGTGTATCTTTTTTGTTCCAAACTTCTAGCTCTTGTGTCCGAGTTTCTGACGGCTTAGATACTGAGCCATCTGTTAGACCATAAAGGCCTCTTGCTTTCAAGGCGCACTTCATTTGAAATTTCCATTGATGGTAGTTTTTACCATCAAACTTCGTCACATACGACACATCAATTTTGTTACCCATTTTTCTGACGTGTAGAGATCCACGAACTTGAACGTTTTTTTACTTTCAGAGGTTATTTTCAACTTTTACGTGGCCTGGACCCATAACCTGATAAACCTGACTAATAAAGCAAGCACTGAGTAACTAAAACGTTGTTTTATTTCTACACGTGATACAAACTTAGGATTAATTGGAAAAACTAAAAAAGAATAAAAATGCTACACATGCAGTAACCATTACTACTTTTCCGCCTAACTAACTTAACCTCGCTCTTCTTCGTCTTCTTTATTTTAGGCCAGGCATTTTAAACTGAGAAACCTCAATTCTTAACAGGATCATGGCAGTCATTTGAAAAAGTGACACTGAATCAAGTAAAGAAAATTGTCATAGAAATGAAAAAGAAATATGGAGCTAATAAAGGAGATTTTTGATTTCACTGGATACCCCCTACTATATCTGATTAATAATTGATGTCACTGGATACCCCCTACTATATCTGATTAATACCTCTCTAGAATATGGAAAATTTCCTACAGTGGTACCAATACCAAATGTTAAGAATACAAAAGAGTGCATTGAGATGAGACCTATAAATATGCTGCCAGATTTGGAGAAGGTGATCGAGAAACTGGTTTATAATTATACAATCCAATATGTCAAGGATAATAATATACTAAGTAATGTACAGGGTTCAGAGAAAAACATTCCACTGAAGGTGTGGTGCAACTTGTTATACAGGAATGGAAACCGAACAGGGATAAGAATGTTAGTACCATAGCGGCCTTTTTAGACCTAAAATGTGCATTCAAAACAGTGGATAGGGATATACTCCTAAAGAAGCTAGCTGCATATGGTTTTTCAGGCAAGGTAGGCGATTGGTTCAAAAGCTATTTAGATGACAGAAATCAGATGGTTAGTTGGCCAGGAGTGTTGTCTGATACAGAAAACATTATACATGGTGTTCCGCAAGGCAGTATACTGGGACCACTCTTAAAATTCTGAGAAATTAGGCTTTTTGCAGATGATTCATTGGTGTTTACTGCTGGAAAAGATATTAACGAACTGGTCATGAATATGCATGTGGAATTACGAAATATTTCTAGCTGGTTAAACTGTAATAAGTTGGCTGAATATTAAAAAATCAAAAACAATGATAATATTTTCGGAGGGAGAATATGCAGAGTTAAAACGTGAAAACAAACGAATTGTTATTGATGATGGTGAGCCCTTAGAGTGGGTTGAAGAATATAAGTACCTAGGTGTCATTTTTGATAGAAAGCTAAAATTTAAACAACATATTAACTATGTGATTAGGAAAATTGGTAGTAAAGTTGGCTTCATGACCAGTACTACTCAGTCTAAATATGGAGTTACAAAAAAAATGTATAATGCAATAGTACTACCACATTTTAACTACTGTTCAAGGATTGTATACATGACCAATAGTGCCGAGCTAGATAGACTGCAAGTCTAGCAGAATCGAGGAATGAGAGCTATTTTAAGGTGGGGTCCCTATGTACATATAGATGACATGTTGAATACGCTGAAATGGTTAAATGTGAGGCAGTTTTGCCAATATAATGTGCTTGTCTTCATTTTTAAAGTGTATAATAATTTAACTGCACCAGGTTTAAGACAATTACTAATAACAAATTGTGAAACGCATGAGCATTACACCAGAACTGGCAAACATTTTCATATGCCTTTAGTTAAAACAGAGCTACTAAAGAGCAGTATATTCTTTAATGGTGTAAAAGATTACAATGGTTTACCAGAGGAAATTAAACAAGCTAGAAATTCACTTCTCTTCAAGAGGAAGTGAAAGGTTTACCTGGCAAGCTAAATCTAAATGTAAATATGCAATGTAACTAGCTGCTAAATGTACCTACCAAAATTATTGTTAGTGTGTTTATGAATATTACCTTCTAGGATAAGATAATATTTACTATAGGTTACTATTGTTTGTATTAGCTTTTTTGCTAAATAAAGTTTCTATATAAATGTTTCTAACCTGTTCCTATGTACAAAATGGGAGAAGTACAATAATTTTCATACTCTATTCAATTTTCGATATTTTTGGACCAGTAATTTGAATTTTGATTTAAATTTAATCAGAAGATGAATTCCTTAAATACAATTTTTTTCAATATTTGTTTCCATGGGATTTATCTACAGATTAAATTTAATCAAGATTCAAAGTAGGTACCTACTGGAGTATCATAAAAATATATTACCTTTAAATAACTTAAAGGGCTGGATCTTAAAACTAAACAAGATAATAAAATACAATATATAAGTACAAAATAATATATTAACTGTGAGAAATTATAATATTTACATAGCAGGTACTAGGTTACCAGTTATTTTCTTTTCTTCTTTTTTAATGTTTGCAATATTATTTAATAGTCTCATAAGTGTCGATAGATTGTTTTAATATTTTGCTCTTTCTGAATACCTACAATTTTTATCACAATTTGTAAATGTGTAGGTGAGGTGTAATTAATGTTCAATTTGGTGTTTAATTATTGTAATAAGATGAATTGAAATAAATGTGAAATCCTTACTTTGGTGTAATAATTCCTGAAGAATCTTCAATATAACTCTCTTCAAGAATTGGCGATAGGGGTGGATTATATACATTATATTTTAGAAAGACTTCATCTCTTTCACTGGAATCCCACTCCTCTGCCTCCTGTACTTTTTCACTGGTTGCAACCTATAACAGAATTAAAGTTCATTCAGAGCAGTTTGTAATTTGGCCTTGTCATAATAGACTATTTTTAAAAAGCATTTAGTATACTAGACATACATATTATTCCTCTTTAGGAAATAACTATAGCCAAGATTTCTAATTTGAGATTTGTACTGATACTCCCTTAGTTGTACCAAGGCAGGACAAGCTCATACTCCTTCTGGATCTGCTTTAGACAATAAGCTCTGATTACGGATTAAGTATAAATTACAACAAAACAAAAATTATTATTGTAGATCGAGCAAATGATAAACACCCATCAGACAAGTTAAAGATAGATGACTAGTAGTAAAAAAGTTGATATATCTTGAAGTCCTCGTGGACAATACTGGCAACTGCAAAAAATATGAGATTTGGCGCAAAGACTACAGGCAGCAAGATCGGCAACTTGCCAGTTGAGCAAATATATCACTGGCGTGACATAAATATCAGGAGATGCACAAAGACCAGACTTGCCAACGCTCAAATTTTTTTCATCTTCCTTTACGCCTCTGAGAAATGAATCATTAGGGAAGAAGACAGAGTGCGTATTGACCCAGCGAGCACAAAGTCGTTATATAAGAGATAGTGAAATGTCCATAAAGCAAAATGTTATTAAAATGATTTATCATAAAAATGCGTTTTTCATTTATATATGATAGTCATAAAGTACAAATAGACACTATTTTACAAAATCTTTAAGTCCTTTATGAAGTATATAAAAGAAACCCACATTACTCATACAACTCTTTTATGTGAGTTTAAGGGCGAGCTGTACCAACTAAGTTCAAGCCAAGTTCAGCTTGATTCAAGTTCAAAAGCCAATATTACAATTGTTACAATAATCGTAACCATGGATTTTGATCTTGGCTCAAGTTGAACTTGGCTTGAACTTAGTTGGTACAGTTCGCCCTTGGGGCCAGTTGTACGAACTAAGTTGAGCCAAGTTCAGCTTGAACCATGATCAAAAGCCATAGTTACGATTATTGTAACAATCGTAACCTTGGCTTTTGATCTTGGTTTAAGCAGAACTTGGCTCAACTTAGTTCGTACAACTGGCCTTTAGAGGTCTTAAATACATCATTGAATGGCAGTAATATGTCAGTTTTATAAAAGTTTTCAGAAAGATTTTTATGGTGTGAATTTAATAAAATAAGAGGGGGGCGTGTGTACATGTGTGTATTTGACACTAAAATGTTATTTAGTTATCACAATTGGGTTGTTGACGAATTTTCAAAAATGGTGAAATATGGTAGTGGAGGACTTAATTTAGTTATATATTTAATTTGGAAGAAAAATTCGTAGGGCAACATATTTTAAAAAATTGTTAAACTTCGACTATTTGAATGTGCCGCGAAAACGGTAGTGACATCATAACGGCAGTTAGATGTGAACTTATAAGCAGAACAGATGAAGACGAATAAGTTGACATTGCTGACAAGAAAGAAAATAACCTATGTCAAAAGTAAATTTGACGTTTAGCTAGCAGTGATTGATGATTGCAGTTATTGTTAATATTTTTTTACAAAACGACTAAGACAGTATATCTGTAAAAGCTAATTCTGACATTCTACTTGCGGTAGATATATTTATGGTCAGCGAATTTTTAAAAAGAGACGATCGTTTTGGCATTGCAATGGTTGGAAGTGCAAAAGCTGCAAGGTACTTACGTTACAGCTGCTATAAACAGTACAAACTATTGTAATTTCTGCAAGAACTTCCTTTATCTTATCTTATTAATATTACATAATATGTCTAATATGTATTTTATTATTTAATTTAGATGAATTTGTTAACTATACTTTGTATTTTATTAAATATTTCATTTTCATTGTTTTATTTCCTATTAACTAGGTATATACATGTGTATCTAACTGAAAACAACAAAGTAAGTTTATCTACTAAAGAAATTATTTATTATCCATTGATACTCACTTCTAAGAAGAGTCAGAATGAGACTTACGAAGATATCAAGAAAGGTCTGTATTATAACAAAAAATAATAAATAGGTAAGTACTTTATGCTAGTATCTATCTAAGCAATAAACAATGATATGTATTTATAACATATAATTCAAAGGGCATTTATAACTACAATCCAACGCATTCGTAGCCATTTCCGACTGATTGTGTTCACCGACTTTAGACGTCTTTCACAGTTTGTTTCATATAGTTTTTCAACGGCGAGTTTTTAAATTTCCTTTCTTAATTTATTGATCATCCTAGTATTATGGGGCGTCTAGGGAGCTTCACAAATAACAAAAACAACTGCACTTTATTCCAACATAAACTAGATAAAATACATAAAAGCAGATTAAAGCCATTTCCCTCCTTCCCGAAGACAAAACATGAGAATAACATTTTAATCTAGAGCCGTTAAGAATACAATAATACACCCTGTTTTATCCACCAGTTTGGCGGGTAATTTAAATTTGTAACAGCTAGAACGCCACACAAGTATTGTAATGCGGCCGTTTCTCCTACAACATAAACCCATATTAAAAATCAAATTCCTATATTAAGATACAACTTACCACAAATAAAACGCTTAGAATACATTGTAATTTGTTACTTTACTTGACATTGAAATGGCCTCCACAATAAGAAGATTTGGTCCTTCTCTGGTGGCTTTGAATCATTCATTATTACGTTCAGCGTTTATTATTGGAACACAACTGTTTTTCTGGTGAATTGGTGGTATTATTTACACAGTACGGCAGAAAACACTATCTGTACTTATATTTATCCATAACTAGATGCTGGTAAACTATATCGAATTGTAACCTATGAACGTCAGTTGAATTTGACGTTAAATATAATGTCAGATTAAACTGTCGTGATTGTCTTTTTTCTCCGTCGCTATCAACGTTGAGTGAAGAATCCTTAAAGAGGTGCTGCCCTTATGCGAATTATCGTTCCCGTATTTCCTTCTTTCTTATCTCAGCCCCCGCACGTCTCTATCCACATGTTGTGCGTTGAATGGTGGTGCCACCACTGCCACCGTCGGCACTTAGCAGAAGCAGTCATAATCTCGCGAGATTTCTCAGCGTTGATGTCGAGCAAACGAGGGTACAAATAAAATACTAATTCTATACGCAGATTGTAGACCAGTGCAATTAGACGGTCTGTGATTTAACCACTTACATTTATTTCCCGATACGCGAAAAAAATATATTATTGTGTCATTCGATTCAGCTCCTATTTATGAGTACTTAGTACTTTTAAGACCTCCCAATTGTGTTTAAACAATTAAAAAAAAAAGAAAAAGTAAATGTCGAGAATGGTGTTTTTGGCCTTTCAGCGCTTACGTAGCGAGAATTGTAATAATTATCGACAAAAATGCATTGCGCTTTTTTTGTACATCGGATTTTCTACAGATATGTCCGCGAGAGCATATTTTTATCTGTTATAATTTTAAGTAAGTAAGTATAAAAATGACTTTTTTACGCTACTCTGCAAGCGGCACGGGAGGGGACCGACTTAATTAACAAAAAGAAATTAAGAGAACGTCAGAAAAATTTTAAAGACTTCAGGGAGCTTCTAAATCGCATGCATGATTTTTTGGAGAAATTTGAATCGATTTACGACATTTCTCGAATTTTAGCCACGCTAAATAGTCAAATTTAAATTACACAAAATATACAGAGTAACTTTTGTTTAAAACTGTTTTTTGTACAATGCATAATATTAATAATGGAGTGGCAAGCATTAAAAAAATGTTGAAATAAAAAAAAATAGTTAAACATTTTTTGTTATTGAAATGTATTTACAGAAAAAAGAAACACTATTTAATAAAAATATGCGGCAAGTTCCAGCTATTTAAAAATCGATGAAAATGAAAAACCGCTGCCCAAGGAATCACTACTTCCACATCCATATTCTCTATTCAAGTCACTCATAATGAAAAAACTTTGTATGTGGAAATAATTGTTTATGGAACTTTAATAATATAATATTTGAAATCCTCTACTCCAAAAACCCATAAAACGATACTCAACATTGGTGATAGGGGGTGGTAGTGGGGGGTGGATGAAGTAAAAAATTATTTTGAGGTTTCTGGTTCTTGTACATACACTAAATCACAATTTTTTTCATCCCCTTTAATAAGAGGGTGGGGGGGTGGTAATGGGGGTGGCTAATGCCAAAATTTTTTTTGAGAACTTAGCTTCTCTTGTATATACTAAATACCAATTTTATGGATTCTTACCTGCTTGGTTTGCCCATTTACCCAAAATTTACCCCAATTTGCCCCCCAACCCTTCGACGGAACAAGATGAAAATATAATCTATTTCCAGATCTCGTTAAAGTACATATGTGTACCAAATTTCGAGTCAATATCTTAAACGGTTCCAGAGTAAACGTGCGCACAAAAAAAAGTTACAGACAGACCGACAGACAGACAGGCAGACAGACAGAATTTTTTTTTTTTTGCTCAAACTGAAAATCTCGACGTTTCATGACGGTTTAAGCCTATTTGAACAATAAAAATTTTTAAAAATGTTTTTGTCATTACTATACTTCCACTGGATGTGGAAGTAAAATTACACTTTTCGGTACCTAACATTAATTGTTTTTATGCGATAAAGAAAATGATATGTCAACAATAAATACATTTTTTTAAGAAAAAAAATTGGGCTTGATTTTGTGTCTTTAAGCTTCATCGACTGCTGAAAAAATACATTAAAACAATTGATTCATTATTTATAAATTACTTAACATAACAAGTTTTAAATATTTTTTTTGTAAATCAATTTCTTCGCTGCATATGCAAAGATCATTTTTTTTTAAATCAATCAATTACGTCCTACAAGGGGTGGAAAAGTCCAAATTTATGTTTTTTTTAATGTTTTTTGCGTTAAAAAATACATATTTAAGAAAAAAATAAAGGATGCCATCGTGTAGAGCGACCAAAAATTCGTAAGTAAAAAACTCGACCACAAATTCTCATAGGGCAGCTAATATTTAACTGCTTTAACGGTCTGCTTAGAGAACAGCGCAAAAAGGTTATTTTGAAGTTTGCGCGAGGGCGCCTTTAGCTTGTGAGCTATAATAGATAAAAATATACTCTCAGGGACTTTTTTGTACAAGATACAAGTCACTCACAGCGAAAAAATTTTGTATCTGGAAATACTTGTTTATGGAACTTTATTTGAAATTATCTACCCCAAAAACCCATAAAACGATACCCCACATCGGTAGTGGGGTGGGGGTTGTGATAGGGGGTGGTAGTGGGTGTGGATGAAAAAAAAAATATTTTGAGGTTTCTGGTTCTTGTACACACACTAAACCGGATTTTTTTTTCATCCCCTTTAATAATGGGGTGGAGGTGATAATGGGGGTGGCTAATGCCAAATATTTTTTTGAGAGCTTAGCTTCTCTTGTATATATTAAATACCAATTATATGGACTCTTACCTGCTTGATTTACCTATTTACCCCAAATTTACCCCCATTTACCCCCAACCCTTTGACGGAACAAGATGAAAATATAATCTAGTTCTAGATCTCGTTAAAGTACATACGTGTACCAAATTTCAAGTCAATATCTCAAACGGTTCCAGTGTAAACATGCGCACAAAAAAAGTTACAGACAGACAGGTAGAATTTTTTTTCGCTCAAACTTAAAATCTCGATGTTTCGTCATATTCTAAGCCTATTTGAACAATAAAAATTTTTTAAAAATTGTTTGTTACTATGCTTCCACTGGATGTGAAAAATTATACTATGTTTGGTTTCTCAAATATTTGCGATAAATCGAAAATAAATGCATACTCCCCTCTCATTCTCCAAAATCCCATCATTAACAATAAAAATGTCGCGTCGGCCCCTTGTCAACAATGTATCGACTAGACTGATAATAAGGTGGCAAAGAAATATAAAGATAAATGACGTCTACAGAGAATTATCGTATACCATATTACGCCTTTCTTTCTCGATGTATTACATATTAAACACATTGTCCGAATATTAAATTTATTGCATCTTACCGAAGACGAAGAAACATTTTCAATTTCACTGAATTGGGAAAGATTTTTAAGATTTTACAAACTAATATAGGTTTGTTTGCAGGCTATATGAAATTTCACTTTGACTTTTCCACTTAAAATATTTTCCTCTTGTTGCAAAATCTTTTCAACACAAATGTCTCGCCTTTTTACCGTGGCATATATAATTGTTTTTACTCCTTGCAATCTAGGATTTTGTCTCACTAATTTGTCATTATCTTTCAAAGTTTGTCCACAGAATAAACATTGCATTGTTAAGCACTAAATAATATGCAATAACTCAATAAAAATAACTAATACTCATTTGCATTCACATTATATAAAGAAAAGTTTGTTTCTAACTGGCATAATATAAGATTACTTGTATTAAATAGTCCACACTTGCCGGACATCTAGGCATCTAGGATCGAAAAACTCAGCTTTAAATAACAAAATTTCGAAAACTATAAGTCGTAGAGACCTGATTTTTGTTTTAAAAACTTCCTTGAGGTGTATACTTTATTTCATACGCAGATGGTATGTCAAAATTCCTTAAAATAAAAAAGTTTTTCGCTTACTGAAAAAAGCGCTGCAAGGGAAGTAAATGTTCAAGTTTTACCTCGTTTTACAGAAAAATTAGATTTTCCATAAAAACAAAATTAAAGCAGTGACCTTCGCCCACATTTCCTCCATCAATTAAAAAAAAATACGTATAATTATCTCAATTGGTTCCGGAGATATCACGAGGGATGTGTGAAAATGTAAGAAAAATTAATTTTGACAGATTTATAACATTTTTCGTCATAAAAATAGTTTGACCTCCCAAAAAATGTTGTAATTGGACATTACAGATGGTCAAGGACCTAATCTATCATGCTGTGACGGTCCCATGTGGTTGTACCTTCAAAAATACCTTTTTTTCAAGAAGGAAGCTACTTTTTCCTCGTTTTATGGTGCACTAATACAACAAATGACACGAACCATGCGAGTGCTATCAGCCGACTGAGGGACTGAGATTGCTAGACCACAATGTCGGTGGCGCCTTACTACACCACAGACCCTGTACGGGCTACGATATTGAGTACACGGCTGCATCTCTATAAGGATTCTTCACTCAACGCTATCAGCGAGTTTCTAAATTAGTACCTACGTTTCTCGTAGTTTTATAACTAATTTCTCTACAGACTGCCGTTATTATGTCATCTCCGTTTTAAATGCATGTATTTTTGTAATTAATATTATAATATTATAAGACTTTCTTTTCAACTTCTACATGTTTCTAATGATTTTTTATGAATAATTGTTATTGTTTAACATAGATTCTCCTCAAATTTTAACTTAGTGCAACAACCCATTTGTCAGATTGGGAATACTAATTGTCATATAGTTGTCTTATGGCAATCTTAGGTAAAATAAAAGTACGATGATAACATATTAGTCCACGCAAATTAGACATTTTAGAAGAAATAATTCATAAAGTAATAATATTTGAGATGCGTACTCTAGATAGGGTTAGAAATAGATACCCAAAAAGTTCCCCCCGCTCCCCCTAATGGGGATTTAAAGCTGGTTTTTCATTTTTATCTTGTAAACCGTTCATCGAAAGAGAAAAAGTATAGGAAATAAAAAATTTGTCGTTAAATTCTGCATAAAAAAATGTCCTATTAACTTTATAGCTTATTCTCACTTATTTCGCGCTAACAGCGTCTGAAGAGAGGAGCGCACAGGTAAAAATCGATCCTATTTGAAGTTTCACAGCGAATATCTTAAAACAGGTTGCTTTAATGAGAAAAATGCACAGGAATGAATTTTTAAAAAATTTTTTTTTACTTTATTTTTTTTTTTATTGAAAATATACAGAGATAAGATATTTGCTGTGAAACTTCCAATAGGATTGATTTTTACCTGTGCACTCCAAACTACTATCCCTCTCTGTTCAGACGCTGTTAGCACGAAATAGGTGAGGATAAGCTAGAAGGTTAATAGGACATTTTTTTATGCAAAATTTAAGGATAAATTTTTTATTTCCTATACTTTTTTCTCTTTCGACGAATGGTTTACAAGATAAAAGTGAAAAACCAGCTTTAAGTCCCCGTTAGAGATGGTTTTTGCAAAAAAAAGGGACGTTCCATCCATAAATTGGGGGGGAACTTTTCGGGTATTTATTTATAACCCTATCTAGAGTACGCATCTCAAATATTATTACTTTATAAATTATTTCTCCTATTCAGTGTTTTTTAATCTAATTTGCGTGTACTATATAGTCAAATAAAACTTGTTTTTTTGAAAAAAAGAAAAGAAAAAAGAAAAACTACGAAAATTTCTAATTTTACATAAATAGAAGTTATTAAGGTCACCATTATTAGGCTATAAAAGTTCTTTGACCAAGAACTTTTATAAAATATATTTTATGAGAGATGTGATAGTGTAATCGATGATATTTATAAAATATCAACCATATTTTATAATATATTGCACATTTCTCTTAAAAAATATTATAAAAGATCTTTTAGTCCAGTCAACGGAGCTAAAATGACTAAAATTTCTAATTTGAGTGCTAATGAATGGATTTTGATGAAACTTTGTGCAATGTGTTTGTAATGATGTTAAT
The DNA here is from genome assembly GCA_936432065.2 of Rutpela maculata. Lineage (NCBI taxonomy): Eukaryota > Metazoa > Arthropoda > Insecta > Coleoptera > Cerambycidae > Rutpela > Rutpela maculata. The sequence goes on from CAKZFB020000011.1 coordinate 27,896, forward strand.
AAAAAAGTTAAAAAAAAAGATTAGAGTAGGAAATGATCAGGAGGGGAAAATACCCCTATTATCACGTGTTCCGCATCTTGTAGAATTAGGTCAAAAATTAAAAAGATGTTTTTACTCTACTGAATTTTTTCGAAAAATGCATATTTTTCGAGATAATTCCACTCGAAAATTGCTCATTAAAAAATTTTTCCAGAAAACTTTTTCAGATTTTCAGTTTAAAAATTATATTGAACCTTTAAAAATGGTATAACTATATGGGTTTCATATTTTTTTATTATAATATGCAATATGTAAAAAATGTAGTACATTATTTATCGTGAAAAACTGCCTGTAACTCGGAAAATTAGTAAGTTACAGAAAAATTCAAAGAGACAAAAAATGTTTAGAAAGCCTCAATGCATACGTCTGAGTTTTTTTTCAAATTTTTAAATTATATATGTTTAAAGTGCTACAATTTCATGTTTTTCTGGAAAAACTCAGTGAAAACGCACTTTACAGAAAAACTGCAAATAAAAAAAGTCTTGTATTTCGATGATACGTTGAATTTTTTCAGATTTCTTTTTCAACTTTTACATTTCCCTCCTCCACTTTTAGGAATTTTAAAGTGGCCATATCTCGAAAAATATGCATTTTTGGAAAGGATTCACAAGAGTAAAAACATCTTATTCTGGGCCCAAAAAGGTAAATATATTTTTTTTTTCATTTTTGACCTAATTCTATAAGTTACGAACCCGTGACAAAAGGGTTCGTAACTTATAGAATTAGCACTCAAGTTAGAGGTGAAAACTCCCGCTGACTGGACTATTTGTCAAAGAACTTTTATATTCTAATGGTGGCCTAAAGAAAAAATTAATCTCTAACTAAAAAACAATTCTTTCATTGTGTCTTTCGCAGTTGCTGTTACATGACGTTTTAGTATTCGAATGCTCTATTATTTAAAAAAAAAACCAAACTTGTTATAACTAATAACTTTATTACTTTATTACTATTATTACTTCCTTCTCCTTTTATACTACATATTTTTAATTACGTTAGCAACTACCATTGATATTACCCTATATCATCTTACTATTTGTGGATTCTCATTATGATTTTAAGATATTTTCTCTTTTGTACTAAAGTTGTACTTAATAGTCAGAACAAGGGATATACTGCTAAAAACATTTTTTTTGTTTTTAAAATAATATCGCACTCAATAGGGATGTTCACAAAAAAATTAAATCTTGTTTAAACACAATAAAAACATCCAAATTAGTCTTAAAATTACATATATAAAATTTAAGGAAATTCTAAAAAAGCGTTGTTGAAAAAATCAATGCGAATATACCGTAATTATTTAAATCCGCTGAACACTGTCTGACGTCACTTGCTATCGAGAGTACGGCGCCAGTGCTTGCGAAACTATAGCAAAACCACGGCCGTCTCTAATAACAGAGACGGCCGTGACGAAACCTATGGCCAAAAGCAAGCAGAGCAGTGTGGCTTACGTGCGCATCAGGTAGGTAAGTGACGTTGTGACGTCACTTACCTACTACCTACTACCTTACGTCACTACCTAGCCTCGCGTAGGGTTTTCTAGCCTCTCTAAATTCGGCATTTTTATTCTGCGTTTATTTAATTGGATTTTAATTTTTAAGAGTTTCTGTGTTGGTCACATCTTTACAGACCATTAAAAGCTTTCGAATTTCGTTATAATTAAAAATTAGTGAACATACCTATTGCACTGATGAATTATGTTTAGACGAGAAATAATTCCATTTGGTTATTTTTTTTTTTTTTTTGTTTTATATATACCGGGTGCCACAGAATAGTGGCTCCCCCCTATATTTCCTTTATTTTTTAACTTATCCATTTAAAATTTAGGGTGCATAAACTACCTGTAAAAATGGATTTTTGGACGTAAAAACGGTATGAGACCATTTCCGGTTTACCCGGAAATGACCACAACTTTCGATTTTTAAATGGAACGCCCTGCCCTGTATATTTTTACATATTTGGATTCAAGACAACATTCTGAGTATGCCATGAGATTTTTGCGAGTTTTTGAGTCGATGTTCAGTTTTTTAAAGCATTTTATGACATTCATTTAGAGTGCTTTGGAATACCAAAATTTATTCTACGGCAGGTAAAGTCCAAGGGAAAAATATAATTTTTCATTTAATTTCATTGATAACTATTTACGAAGCCTCTAAAATTGAACATATCACTTTTTTATCGAAAAGTTTTTTTTTTCAAATGGGAAGGTGGTGGCTCCTAGTGTTCAATAAATTATAGATTTTTTTCTGAATTCATTGATATCCATTTCAAATCTATGCTATTTGTTTTTCTATTTTATTAAATTTATTTAAAAATAAAAAATCACTTTCAAAATAATTTTTATTGATCTTTATACTTTGCACTAGTACTTATACCTATTAAGAAAGAAAAGAGAGAACCAAAAGGCTATTTATTATTCACAAAAAGGTAGTTATTCACATTTCATTATTAGACATATGATTTTTGCAAACGCAACTACGTTAAAGTTCAAGAAAAGTTATATTGAAAATAATTTTTTATTTTTAAATGAATTCAATATAAAATAGAAAATTATTATTATTATTAGAGAACGCGAGCAGATGTCGAAATCCGCAGTACTCAGGCCTGTCGGCCCATTGTACATTCGCGAAAATAGAAAAACAAATAGCATAGATTTGAAATGGATATCAATGAATTCAGAAGAAAATCTATAATGGGCCTTTCCCGCATAACTGAATTTTACTATTTCACCACGACCAAACCATATAATAAACTGTAATATAATTTTATATTAATTTAGTTTCTTGCAATTTTGCATGTTCTACCAAATATTTACTTTACAAAATCAGTTTTATTTCACTTAATTTGAAACATGTTCTAAGGCGCGAGCTTGCAACGTCAGTCTGATTAGACCAATAAAAAGTCGTATTTTTAAAGGGAGTTGTCTATTGCCAGGTGTATGTCTTTTTATGTGAACATCGTATTTCCGATATCAATTGTCTACTTTGAATAGTACATTTTTTTCATTACAAAACGTACTCTTCGTTAACCTGATGCTAAACAAAAGCAAAAATTCTGTCAACCTTTCACTGTCTCAGTCTAAAATCCATATATCATGTTTATATTCTCTATTTTTGATCGTTTTGGTACACATATGGTATAATATCAGTGTTATCTGGCAACGCTGCACTGAAATGCTCAAATCATATTCGATAACCTCACTTTCTATTGTTTATGTTTGATACGATATTTACGTAATTTTATTTTATAATTAGAAAATGTCGCTTACAAGGGTTTGTTTTGTACCAGTGTGTCCAAACACTAGTGAAAATACTACCAAGTTATTTTTGCGCATTCCAACAAATTTGGAAATTCGAAAATTGTGGTGGAAATTTGCAAAAGTTCCTGGTGTTGTTTATACTGCTCCTGGATTTTTCTGTTGTGAAGATCATTTTAACGTATGTGTATATTGTTACTAACTTCCTTTTAGTGAGCTTGATTTTATACTTTATTCATCTCTTTAGATTGAAATCACAACATTTACGTTTACGCAATGTCAATCGGGATTATAAACGGACGTTCTCAATTAAACGTTAGCACTTTACTTTACGAGATTCTATTGGTGGTTCCTCATAAATGTACTTTAGGCACCAATAGAATTGCAAGATATGGAAAACAGAACGCAAGTGAGATTGTTTGGGAACTTGGTTTGGGAATGCACCTTTATAGCTAATTCTGGCAGCGGTTTAAGATCATATTTGATTGGTGTGGTTATGATGACGTCACATTGCCGCCCGAATGCTATCGTTTAAATCTGCTGTTGATTTGGGTAATATTTGAATATTTTCTGTAGTATTTTATGCGTTCAGAAAAAAAATTAAAATTCATTTTTAGTAATATTTTGATAGGATCTTTCCAATAACACAATAAAAAAAAATAGCGGGAAAGGCCCATTTATTGAACAGTATGAGCCACCAGCTTCCCATTTGAAAAAAAAAGTTTTCGATAAAAAAGTGATTTGGCCAAATTTTGGAGGCTTCATAAATATTTATTAATGAAATTAAACGAAAAGTTATATTTTTCCCATGGACTTTAACTGCCGCAGAACAAATTTTGGAATTTCAAAGCACTCTAGATGTATGTCTTAAATTGCTTTAAAAAACTGAACATCGACTCAAAATTTCGCGAAAATCTCATGGTATACTCAGAATGTTGTCTTGAATCCAAATATGTAAAAATATACAGGGTCTTCCATTTAAAAATCGAAAATTGCGGTCATTTCCGGGTAAACCGGAAATGGTCACATACCATATTTTATGTCCAAAAATCCATTTTTACAGGTAGTTTATGCATCCCAAATTTCAAATGGATAAGTTAAAAATAAAGGAAATATAGGTATTCTGTGTGGCACCCGGTATATATATATTTATATATATATATATATATGTATATATGTTATATAAAATTATACGCTTATTACCAAGACTTAATCATAACAAACCTTCACAGGTATATCATATTACATGATAACGACTTCTCTTATTAATCGCTTATCTTAGAGATATTATGTTTCACCTTTGTTTCTCACATTTTATGCTGATTGTCGAATTGCATTTTCTTTGTTCTATATTTTGCTTACTCAGGTTCTGTATGTTATAAATATGACTAAACACACTTTGTAGAATCAGTTATTAAACTCAGTTAGAATGCAACACTTCTAATTTATTATTATATTCCTTCTCCAAGAGCCAACGTTGGCTCCATGTAACTAAACAAAAGTTTTTAAAAAGTCATTCATGTGAACCGTGATCTAACATTGGCGCAGTCGGTAGGATCCGTAAACATCATCAGAACAAGAAGCCTAACTGGTAGTGAAGCGTAAGAGAATAAGAAGAACATCTGCAAAAGGTGCCTAACTAGTGCGTGTACATCTATTAGAACAAGGAGACCTTCCTCACTGGTGGTGGCGGATCCCAATCCCTTGACGGACGAAGAACCTACCCATGGAAACGAAATTAACATAAGTCATTTTAAGAATCATCTCGTACCATTTTACTATTTTATTATTTTTCGCAACTTATTTTATTAAAAGTGTATTATACTGCTAATACACTTGGCGCACAAAGCCAGTTCCCTTATCAAAATGAATCCATTCCTTTACAAACACAACGAAACAAGTTCATTTAATTTTAAGTTTATTTATTTTTGTATTATACTGCTAATACGAAACATTGTGTATTATACAGCTAATATACAATCCATTTACGCACGCAACGTAATAAGCTAATTTAATTTATCGTATCATACTGCTGATACGCAACCAATTTTTGTCCAAGTAATTTCTAAATACAAAAAGCAAAATGCCAGATAGAGCTCAACCAGAGACAGTTCAACCAGTGCCACCGGCACCAACCGAACAACAACAACAACAACAACAACAACTACAACTACAACTACAACAACAACAACAACTACAACAACAACAACAACCACAATCAGAGCAAATTAAGCCTTACAAGCTCTCTGAGATATTTTCGTTGATACCCGAATTCGATGGCAATGCCATTAATTTACAAATATTTTTAAATTCATGCCATTGTGCACAAAGTATGGCCATTAACGACCAGAAAATTTTATTAACAGCCCACATCAAAAATAAATTAAAAGGCAAAGCTGCCGAATTAATTAACTCACGTAATCCCGGCACATGGCCAGAAATAAAAGCACTACTGGAAACCCACTTTGGGGACTCCAGAGATTTAACGGCCCTAATTCAGGACCTGCAGCGCATTCACCAATTACCAGGTGAATCTGCCCTAACGTTTGTATCGCGTCTACAAACGCACAACGCGAAGATGCACGCCGCAGTGCAAAAACAAAATCTCACGGGAACGCAAAGAACTGCACAATCAGATCTTATAAAAACCATGACGCTTAATAATTTACTAACGGGCTTAGAACCAAACTTAGGCCGCATCATACGTGCCAGCAACCCTCCAAATATATTGAAAGCTGTAAGTAGAATTCGGAGAGAACTACAACTTTCGTATTTTGAACAACAAAAATTTCCGAAAAATAGTCCGGTCAAAAATCCCGCTTTACAACAAAAACGACCAACTTCAAATTTCCAACAAAAATTCTGCTCATTTTGCAAGCGCAATGGACATGTAATAAACGAATGTCGTACAAGGCAAACAGCAACTGTCTATGCCATCGACATCAAACTTCCAGAGACCAAATTATCAAGGAAACCCAAATTTCCAAAATTTCTCTCAAAACAATCAATTTGGCCAGAGGACGTTCCCTCAAAACAATCAGCCAAATCAATCGCAGCAAAACAGGCCCTCAGCCATAAGACCAAACCCGAATTTCAATCAACAAAGACCCTCTGCTATCCAACCTAACCCAAATTTTAATCGCTTTAATCAGCAAAAAACGCATCATTTGAACTACGAACCTTATGACGATCAATGTTATTATAATAATCAATACAATGACTATTCACAGAACTTCAGGTTAGGAAATTACAATGAAATCGACCAACACTTCCACAATACGTCTGTGCCATTGACAAATATAAATGAGAGCTGGATTACATTTCTCGGGGAAGCAAATTACTGCATGGATCAGTTTATCCCAGAATATAGTATTAAAAAGTCCAAATCAAAACCATGGATCACTTCTGAGCTAAGAAATTTGATTAACAAAAAAAGGAAATGTTGGCATAAGTACCGGTTTTCGAATTCACAAGAGGATTATTATGCATATAGACTCAGCTGCAATAAAGTCTCAACTGAAATAAAAAATGCCAAGTCAAGATATGAACATGAGCTAGTTGATCATAAAAGTAATAAGCGTTTCTACAGATACGTCAAAAGTACTCTGCAATCTAGAGTCAGCACGCCTGTTTTATGTGATGGCAACGGGGATTTAGTAAGCAATCCTGAAGCAGTAGCTAACATGTTTGCAAAGGAATTCACGAAAAGCTTTGGTGTGGAACCCATGAACAATCTTCCAGATATTCTTCACAGCCCAAAAGTAGCAAACTCTCTTACTATGGTAGACATAACAGAAAACAAGGTAATAAGTGCTCTCAAGGGCATTAAACTGGACTGTAGCCCAGGACCAGATGATATACATCCAGCATTCCTTGCGAGCACCCCTTCAGTAGTGGGCCATTTAACAAGTCTTATGAGAATGTCATTAGAGGAAGGAAAAATACCAAACCAATGGAAAACGTCCACTATCATCCCAATATATAAAAAAGGCAGCAAATTCGATCCCGGAAACTACAGGCAAGTAAGCCTAACCTCCATACCTTGCAAGATGATGGAAAAAATTTTGGTAGAGGAACTTACTACATTTTTCCTTGAAAACAAAGTGATATCTAAGAAACAACATGGGTTTCTTCCCGGTAGATCAACAGTATCAAATCTGCTGGAGTGCGTTAATTCCTGGACTTTGTCAGTGGATAGAAATGAACCAGTAGACATAATCTGTCTCGACTTCAAGAAAGCCTTTGACCAGGTTCCTCACAATAGACTGATTCAAAAGTTGGAATTTTATGGCATACGAGGAAATTTATTAAGTTGGATCGAGGATTTTTTATCTGGCAGAAGCGGTAGAGTGAGAATTGAGGGAGAATTATCGGATAGCTACCAAATGACAAGTGGAGTCCCGCAAGGTTCTGTGCTGGGCCCCGTCCTATTTAATGTCTACATTAGTGACCTTATAGTAGGGCTAAAATCCGACATATCTATGTTTGCCGATGACACTAAAATATACAACAATCCACTAACTCACTACCAGGAGATAGTTGTTGACTTACAGAGAATCGAAGAATGGTGTACTCTTTGGAAGCTGGCTCTTAACGAAAATAAGTGCTCGGTTATTCATGTGGGCTCAAAAAACCCCTGTCATCAGTTTTTACTAAATAACACACCAATTAAAAATGTAGAGCTACAAGAAGACCTAGGAGTCACCATAAGTCAAGATCTAAAATGGGCACCTCATATAGGAAAAATCATAAAAAAGGCAAACTCAGTCACCTATATGGTCTCTCGAGCTTTTAGGAACATCTCACCGGAACTCCTTGAAAAAATATATAAAATCTATATTAGGCCAATGCTTGAATACGCGGCACCAGTATGGAACCCATATTTCGTAAAAGACATTCATGCACTAGAACAAACCCAAAGACGGATTACCAAACTCTCTCCTGCAATTTGTCACCTAACTTACGAACAGCGCCTCAAAAAACTACACTTGACAACACTAATAGATAGGAGGCTCCGTGGTGACCTAATAGAAACCTACAAAATACTTCATGGGCATTATTCAATTGATCTTCAAATTTTCTCACTAAACACGGATAGAAGACTAAGGGGACATAACTACAAACTAGTTAGGAACAAATTTCATAAACTATGCCGCCAGCACTTCCTCTCTAACAGAGTAAATAGGGACTGGAACTCTCTATCAAATGACTGTGTTTGTGCAGTGTCAGTGAACTCATTTAAGAACTGCTATGACTCTTCCCATTAATACTCTAAGCTAATTAAAAGTTTAAACAGCTTCGCTGCCTAACTTATGATAATAATAATAATAATAATAATAATGACTATTCACCCGATTATCAAAATGCAAGTGACAGTTATGAAAATTATAATTTCGAAACTAACCAAAATTTCCAAGAGAATTATACAGCTAATTCTCAACATGAACAGTACGAGGATTATACTGCTAATCCTCAGGATTTTCGCTTAGATCCGGAGTACCCCACGGATACTCCAATACAACAACCAGACCAATTCGAACCAATTACGGAACTAGAAACTCAAATACAAACCATGAATCTCAACGACAGTTTCGACCCGTCCCTGAACTTCCCAGAACAGAAGTTCTTTTAAATACACCCCCGCATACCTTACTAACCGAAAACTCAAAAAATCTCTATTATATGAAAGACGCAACTGGTAAATTTAAAATCTTAATTGACACAGGTGCAGGCATATCAATTTTTAAACCTAAAACAGCTGAAAATTATAGACGTAGAATCTCCTGAAAATGTAACTATACAAGGTATTACTGATCAAAAATTTTACATCAACGAATCCGTCCTCATCACCTTTTCAGATGAGTCACACAAGGTTTATATCTATAATCTAGATATAGATTTTGATGGATTATTAGGCGCAGACTTTCTAGAACATTATGAATGCCGAATAGATTTTAAAAATAAACAGCTAGTCACAAATTTTAAAACTTTACCGTTATTTAAAGTTACGGAAGATATAGCTACAGAAAATCTACCTCTACGACCAACTACAAATTCTACTATAAAAATCAAAATTTAGACATCACAAAAAATCAAAATTTAAGCATCATCAAAAATCAAAAACCGCTGCCCAAGGAATCACTACTTCCACATCCGGATTTTCTATCCAAGTCACACAACGAAAAAAAAAATGGATAAAGTAAAAAAATATTTTGAGGTTTCTGGTTCTTGTACACACACTAAATCACATTTTTTTTCATCCTCTTTAATAATGGTGGGGGTGGTAATAGGGGTGGCTAATGCCAAATTTTTTTTTGAGACCTTAGCTTCTCTTGTCTATACTAAATATCAATTTTATGAACTCTTACCTGCTTGATTTACCAATTTGCTCCAAATTTACCCCAATTTACCCCCCCAACCCTTCGACAGAACAAGATGAAAATATAATCTAGTTCTAGATCTCGTTAAAGTACATATGTGTACCAAATTTCAAGTCAATATCTCAAACGGTTCCAGAGTAAACGTGAGCACAAAAAAAGTTACAGACCGACAGACAGAAATTTTTTTTTCGCTCAAACTTGAAATCTCGACGTTTCATGACATTCTAAGCCTATTTGGACAATAAAATTTTTTAAAAATTTTTTTGTCGTTACTATACTTCCACTGGATGTGGAAGTAAAAGTAGACAACGAAAAGAATGCAATCCCTATTGAATCACGTATGAACAAGATTTTCAAATTAAAATGTAACTTGCAAAACACCGAAGCTATACTGTTAGCACAGGAAAATGAAAAGGTACGCCTACCAAATGCTCTTAAAAAAATCGATAACAACGGAAAATTTCGAACATCAATATTTAACGCTAACGCGATACCGAAAACTGTAAACTTTTCTAACCTTAATCTGGAACCAGTAGAAAAATTCAAGGCAATTTTTAATGCAAACTATCAAGAGTCGGATTCCCAACATAAGAACAGAAATTTCGAAATTAAAAATCAAAATTTAGGCAATGAAAATAATTTAATTCCTTATGAATCACATACCGAAAAAATAACTAAACTAAAACGTAATTTGGCTAACACTAATGCCAAACCAGAAATACAGGAAAAAGTAAAAATCTCAGATTTGACTTCCACTGTTGTTAACCTACAAAGAATTAACATTTCCGATACAAAATCGTACTCTATAGATAAACCCAAGCCGACAATTTCGATTTTTAACATTTCAAAAAAAGATTCGAAATCACAACTGAAAATAAAAACACCCAACATAGTTTCAAAACCTTCATTTCAAATCGGCAACAAAATATCCCACAAACCAAAAATTCGAAAAACAAGTGGAATAAATAAAAATCTAAGAAACGTTCAAACAAATTTTCGCAATCAAAATAAAAAGAAAATTCATATACCACAAATGCATATGAACATAAGAGAACAAAATTTATGTTTAGCACCGATCAAAGCAATAGCAAAAATTGTAGAATTCTCAAACCTAAAATTCGAGCCTATTCAAAAATTCAAATCTATATTTAAACCTTACTAGCAATACCAGATTTTGTCTCAACCGGATCTCGACACTATGAAAAAAAATATGCTAACAAATAATACATTAATTTTACAAACATAAAACAATTTTCAAAATTATTTAATAAACATTTTTACACCCAAGTAAAATTTTTCCAGTAAAAAATAGTTTTTCAAAACAGATTATTCTACATTAGTCATTTACTTTCCTAAATTAAAAAAAAATAAAGTATTTCAAAATTACATGATATATTATCTCAAATGATTTATAACATCACCCTGTAGATTAATATCTTTATTTTTTCGTTCACTTCTACTGAAAAAAAAAAAAAAAATGTTTCTTTTCCTTTAATTGAGTTGTAACAATAATGGAAATAGAAAATAAAACACCTTAACTCTGAATCTTATCGATTAAACAAAAGGTGACTTAAAGAAAATGTATAAATTAAATTCGAAGAAATTCTAACAAGCACATTTATACTTCCCACAGAAGCACGTCTTGTACGTTTATCAATTAAACATTTTATCAAGAATTGCAGGACATTTAATACTCTAGTTTTGTATTGTATTCGCTATAATGTTTCATTACACGTGTTTTACATGTAAACAACATTCAAGATAAGATTAAAAAAAAAACGCATCAGAAACTTTTCACGATTAAACTGTAACCTAAAGCTAGAATGCATGATTTAAATTAGTAAATCCTTCACAAAAATAAAAAAAAATAACAAATATACAGTACGTTGTTTAGAAGAAGAAAAATTAACAATTTTCATAATGTTCAAATTCCATCATAAATCGTACACGAATTTAACACCTTTTAAGAAAAAATGTATTAATTAATAGACTAGTCAAACAAGCAAATTTTATATCGAGAATACAAAGATATTATGACTTTCTTTCATCAAAATAATTTATAAGACCTCCGTCACAAAATTTTAAGGACATATGTTAACCTGAATTTTACAACGATAAAATCAATATTATATCGAACAAAACAGTCAGACATAGGAGATATTTCATCATCCCTCTATCTCTTGATATTGAATCTGTAATTGAACATCTATTTTTGGTATTACTTAAAAATCAAGATATTTTAGATCTTTCTAAGATATATTTTGTGGAAAATAATCTAGACCTCCCTATACTTGAAATTTTATCATTCATTTGTGCAGAAAAAAGACTTAAAGGTAATAATTTGTCAAAACATTGTTCAAACTCCTGACGAAGACCAAATCCCAATAATCCTAGAACAATATCATAGTGAAAAAAATTATCTACACCACGGAATAAACGAAACGATTCGGAGAATTAAAGAAAAATACACTTGGCAAGGTCTAACTAAAGATGTCGAAAATTTTATAAAAATTGCGAAACTTGTCAAAAGACTAAAATATGCCAGAAAAATTTAATAACCCTCTAGTAATCACGGAAATCCCAAGAACACCTTTCGAAAGAATTAACATCGATTTATTTGAATTCCCCACTCGAAATTACGCTTTAACCATTCGCGAAGAATTAACTAAATTCACGCAAGCCTATGCAGTCCTGGATAAATCCGCAAAATCCGTCGTAAACACTTTGTTGTTATACTTTCAACATTATGATACCCCATTCAGAATCCATTGCGATTACGGTGACGAATTTGACAACCGTTTGCTCAAAGATCTCTGTACCCTCTACGACATAAAACTGACGTATTCAAGCGTAGGACATCCCAATCCAACGGATCTCTAGAAAGATTTCATGTTACCTAAGCTGAAATGATAAGAATTCATAAAACTGAAAACCCGAACGAACATCCTTTCACAATTTTACCATATGCAATAATATGCTACAACAATTCGGTAAATAAAACACACGGTTTCACCCCATATGAATTTATCTTTGGTCATACACCTAATAGACCGCCTGAAACACTTCACAACCAAATGGAGTTAATTACAAAATATGTCAGATATTTAAACAATAGAACATCTCACTATTATGAAATTGCCCGCAATCAAACACAAGCTCAAAAATTGAAAGCGAAAGTTCGCTTTGACAGAAATGTTCCCTAAAAATGACAAAGCTTTATGGCAAACAGAAAAAAATCGATTTTTTTCTGTTTGCCATAAAGCTTTGTTCCGCATTAACAACTCCTATTTTTTTTATTCTTCCTTGGGTCCAGTGATTCCACGCAGGTAGCTATAGTTGCCTCCGTGGTGTGTTAGTTGTCGCTCTGGAAACTCAGGGTCTTCTAATTCTTGCCACAAATGTGCGACTGGCTGCCTGTCAGTGGTCACCGTTTGTGTCATTTCCTAAGTTGTGCCTATCCTTTCAACTTAGCTACACCGTGCTGATGAGGACCAATGAGTCCGAAACACGTGTCCACGGTTGCTCTTTTTCTCTGCGGTCTTACCCACGATTTTTTTCTGTTTGCCATAAAGCTTTGTTCCGCATTAACAACTCCTATTTTTTTATTCTTCCTTGGGTCCAGTGATTCCACGCAGGTAGCTATAGTTGCCTCCGTGGTGTGTTAGTTGTCGCTCTGGAAACTCAGGGTCTTCTAACTCTTGCCACAAATGTGCGACTGGCTGCCTGTCAGTGGTCACCGTTTGTGTCATTTCCTAAGTTGTGCCTATCCTTTCAACTTAGCTACACCGTGCTGATGAGGACCAATGAGTCCGAAACACGTGTTCACGGTTGCTCTTTTTCTCTGCGGTCTTACCCACGATTTTTTTCTGTTTGCCATAAAGCTTTGTTCCGCATTAACAACTCCTATTTTTTTATTCTTCCTTGGGTCCAGTGATTCCGTTGTAGAACTCTCCAAAATCGTCCTAAGTTGAAGACATAATCAAAATTCGACTTAGGCAAAAATTTCATTTAAAGACATTTTTGGGAGTCTGCAGAGGCGCAGATCAGTCCATAAGGACCGTTTTGGGTTCTATAAGGCGTTGGAAATGACCAGGTGAAAATTCGAAGAAACACCGAATTTTCACTTAGGAAAAATGTTGTTGGTTCAGAATATGAGAGTAGAAGTATATAATGACAAAGATTTATGAATAATATACTTTTTCAAAGGTACCATAAATTGGACTTTGAAAAATAATATTTTTGGAAGGGCGTCAAAATTTGGCCCAAGAATCGATTTATCGAAAGTACGCCAAAGTTTCACTTGCAGACTAATTTTTCAAAACTACGTTGAAATTTGGCTTGAAGATCGATTTTTCAAAAGTACGCCAAAATTTCACCCGCAGATTAACTTTTCAAAAGTACCTTGAAATTTGGCTTGAAAATCGATTTTTCAAAAGTACGCCAAAATTTCACCCGCGGATTAACTTTTCAAAAGTACCTTGAAATTTGGCTTGAAAATCGATTTTTCAAAAGTACGACAAAATTTCACCCGCAGATTAGTTTTTCAAAAGTACCTTGAAATTTGGCTCGAAAATCGATTTTTCAAAAGTACGCTGAAATTGGTCTTAAAATGGATTTTTCAAAAGTACCACGAAGTCAGTTTAAAAAGTACCACGAAAATATAATTTAAATTATTTTTATTTTTTATTCCTCAACCAAAGACATTGACCTTTGAGGTACGGTCATTGAAAGCCTAATTCTAAAGTATGAGCATAAAATTTTAACGATGCACTGCATCCGAAAGGCAAAATAGAAGATTTTGTCAAAGCCGACGTAGTGCCGATAAGCGAAAATTGATAAAAATCAATGCACATGTACAAGGCCGGTTTCTCGCATAGAAAGAGTTTGGATTGACTCAGCGGCTCGCAATTTGGTCGAGCGCGTTGAGTGGTCCAGACAAAGCAATGGTAGAAAAGCCAATAACGGGGCTTTTCAAATGACAAAGTTATAGAGGAAAACGCCTTGTGCATAATAATCCAAAAATTCAATTTTGCCTAAAAGTCGCTCGAAGGTGAGACGCTGCCAAATCGATAATATTAATCGACTGTGATAAGGGTTAGTAAGTCGTGGACTGATCGAACGCCACTCAACTTATGCAGTAATAAGTCCTCTGAATGTGTTTGAGTACGTGAATCCCCACGATACAAGAACTTTAAAGCTAAGTAGTCTCTAGCGAAACTAAATTCATTTAGTAAAACTTTTTTAAGTTAATTTCAGTCAGCCTTAATTATTCATTTACCCAGAGTCTGAAATGATTCTAAAAGCTCACATTTTGATTCTGAGAAGGTACGTATGAATCTTTTCTACCTAATCGATCGTTAGCGTGAGCGCTCTCGCTTGTATGGTCTGAAAGTCACTACCTTGATTGGGGAAGGCACGATTCTTTCTTGAGAATTTTGTATAACCAATTCTGTTAAATAAACGGATTCTTTGAACTAATATTTCTTAATTGATCTTGAGGCCTGTTGACGGTCTATAATCCCTGGAACTTTCGTATAGAAAACCGGATGTGTCGAGTTAATTCGCATTAACGTTCGACCTTCTGGTTGCCTTACGGAGGTTTGATAGGGATTTTTTTATGTGTTTTTTGAGAAATATATTCCGTTATTAATGGACCAAAACGTGATTTTCGCGTACCAAAACTAATCCCTCCGCAGAGAAATTCTTCGGTTGGGATTTTTTTATGCAAAAATTCAGGAAATTAAGAGGTGCCTAAACCCCTAACGAGGGAATTCGGGTCCAGAGAGAGCGTAGTTTCCGATCTGTGGTAGTGCAGCCTTGGTCCCATTACTCGGCTACCGAAGTGCATCTTATCTCGAACCCGCCTGGAAGGTAGAAGAACGGGGTAATACGCGACTGGCGCCCCCTGAGAAATAAATTGGTGTCGCGTCATTTTGACGCCCGGTAGTGCGTTCTTCTACATGGCGCCCAACGTGGGGCGTTGTTAGTCAGCAGGGCTTTCTGGAAAGGATATGGATGAATCAACGCCTTTCCAGTTTTACGACGAGCCGACATCTGTGATGGACAACGTCTCTAGAGGATTAGAGAGGCCGTGCGCGGAGGATGTACTGGGTAGTTCGGGGGTAGGCCCGAGTACCACTGAAGGAGTCATACAGCCCTCCTCAGAACAAGTGTTCGCCCAAATGGCAGCAGGTCTTGCCAAAGCTCTAAGCGAAGCCACGCACGAGCATAAGTATCGGTCGAAGCATCCAAATGCGGAATTTCATGGCTTCGAACACGAAGACCCTGAAACCTTCATTCATCATATGGAGGAATTTTTCGTCCGAGTACGAATTACGCAGGATAACGACCGTCTATATAAAATATCAGAACAGCTCAAAGACGATGCCAGGAAATGGTTCGAACAATACCGAACCCTAATTACCACGTATCCTCTATTCCTCGAGCGGTTCAGAAGCCGTTACGATTCAGGTGAAGTACTCATCGAAGCAGTAGCTAATTTATATGGCAAGAAACAAGATGCCGAGGAAAGTACGTCAGTATTTATTTCCAGGAAGGTATGCCTCTTCAAGAGGATCGATCCGTTTAAGCCGGAGGCGATGAAGGCGGCTACCATCTTCAATCAGTTGAGACCTGATATGAAAATGCTCCTAAAGAGTGCCGTCATACTAGATACAAATACACTAGTGACGATGACCGAACAAATGGCCAAAATCATGGATGAGAATAAACAATTCGAGACTCTGCAAAATGCAAAAAAAAGCAAGGACCAAGAAGCGTCCACCTCTACCGCTTCAGCTCAAGGGAATCAGCAATCGAGCAGTAACTGGAGAACGGAACCCTCCGCATTAGCGAAGCCGTCCTCCAGTTCCTTTGGTGCATCTAGGACACCATTCAATGGATCTCAAAGAAGAGATAATCCGCCAGCACCAAGGGTGCATTTTGCAAATAATATTTCCTCGCTGCCCAGAGGGGATATACCGAGAAGGGGTACTGGAGACGTAAGGAACTCCCGAGTCCCGTATCGCCCTTGCAGATACTGCCCAACGGAGCAGTGGCATTTTCATGCGGAATGCCCAAACAATCCCTATCGTAATATGAATACGGGAAACCAAGCGGGGGTCAGAGGCGATGGCCCAGGCCGAACTGTACCAGCCCCGCCTACCAGGCCCCAGCAGGCTCAAAGCGACCCTCGGGGAAGCTCCGAAGCAAGAAGTTTAAATTAAAAAACTTCAATGACCTTCCTGACCTTAATTACCTGTTTAAGGATCAAGAAGTCAACCTATCTCCCCACCGATTCACTCCATTAGAATCTATCAATCAAACTAAAGACGCTTTCCCTCTGCCTCGCATTAAGATTATAATTAATAATCGAGCGGTTAACGCTTTATTGGATACAGGTTCGACAAGGAATATTATCCAACCGAAATTTTTGAACGACATTGATCAACTTACAGCTCCCCAAACGTTTGTTATGGCTTGTGGCGATGGTTTAGTAGAATCCCTCGGGACTACGACCATAAACGTTAATGTACTAGATGTACCCTTTCAGACCACGTTTCAGGTCATTCAAAATTTAAACGAAGAGCTCATTCTGGGAGCCCCGTTTTTATATGCTCACAATGTCGTATTCGATTATCAACGTAAATGTGTCTACGTCGGCACTGAAGAGCGAATAACCGTCTTCTGGAATCAAGCGGCACATCAAGCAAGGAAGCAATGCCGGCTTCCCGAGGAACTGATCATCGGAAACGATAATTTAAAACCTCTATTCGAGGAATTCGCTGAATTGTTCACCGCGGTGCCTACCCAAGCTACCACGGTGACAACGAAACATAAAATAAAAGTTAAAGACGACCGCCCGTTCAATATCAAACCTTATCCTATGTCTCCTACTAAGAAAAAAGTTATGTACGATCAAATTGAAGAGATGCTGAAAGCCGGAGTTATAGAACCGAGTACCGCTCAGTACAGTTCGCCTCCCATTATAATAGAAAGGCCCGGCAAGAAGCCTCGCTTCTGCATTGATTATCGTCACTTAAATGAAATAACGGAAGACGAAGCATCCGTCTTACCTAAGATATACGAGAGTATAAAGGATCTAGGAAACGCCAACATATTTACGGTGTTGGACCTCAAGAGCGGATATTGGCAAATCCCTCTTGAGGAGTCGTCAAAAAATTATTCTACGTTTACAACATTAGATGGAGCATCTTACCGATTTAACGTGATGCCTTTCGGATTGAAGACCGCTCCATGTACGTTCCAAAAATTTATGGCAAGAGACGTATTGACCGGCTACTTGCATCATTTCTGCAAAGTATATCTCGATGATATTATCATCTACAGTGAAAATATAGATCAGCATGTAAACCATCTGAGAGCCGTCTTTGAACGCCTACGTTTACATAATTTAAAAGTGTCACCAGAAAAATGTGTGGTAGCCACATCCAGTATAACCTATCTCGGGCATAAGATAAATGCCAATACTACTCAACCTTTAGAAAAACATATTCTGCAGATACAGAGCTATCCTGTGCCTACGACAAGGCGCCAGCTTCAGAGTTTCCTTGGCCTATGTAATTGGGTACGTGAATATATCCCTAATGTTGCAATAATTACTAAGCCCTTGACCCGACTACTCTCGAAGGACTGGCGCTATAAGTGGAATACAGAAGCCCAAGAATCCTTTATCCTACTGAAAGAGGTATTAAATAAACCTCTAGGACTGCACCGGCCAGATTTCAATAAAATGTTCATACTGCAGACGGACGCATCCTTAATAGGATTATCTGCAGTATTATATCAATTGGGGGATAATGACCAGAAGCACATCGTCTCTTATGCTAGTAATACGTTATCTCCGACGGAGAGAAAATACCATATCAATGAATTGGAATGTTTGAGCGTCGTTAATTATATAAGGAAATACAAAATATATTTGGCAGACCGTCCATTTATAGTCAAAACCGACAATCGAGCTTTACTATGGTTAAATAAGCATAAGGACGAGAAAACGAAATTTACACGTTGGTCATTATTACTTCAGGAATACAGCTTCACCATAGAACATTGTCCCGGCAAGGAAAATATATTGGCAGACTATCTTAGCAGGAATCCTCAAGGCCCAAACGTCGAAGCAAACGACGAAGAGGAAAGGATGTATCCACCAAAATTCTCGTACAAGGAACGAATATCAGTGATTACCACATTGGAATTAAACGATCAGGTCAGAGAAGCGCAAACGCACTCCAGAGATATCCAAGACCAAATTGAACGATGGAATACTCTAGTGCGACAAGCAGATAAAACCGAGGCAGAGGTGAAATTCGTCAATACAAGACAAGTGATAGGCGGCACACTTTGGACGAGAGGCGAAAATGTTATAGAAAAATTATACGTACCAAAACGTATGGTCATGAGAGTAATATCTCATTTTCACGACCGACCGGAAGTAGGTCACCCCGGCCGCGATGAAACTGTTAGAATCATCTCGGGCCGCTATTATTTTAATAATTTGTCGAGACTAGTTAACAAATATTTAAATGAGTGCATTATTTGTAATTCCGTAAAAAGCAGACAATCACAACCGAAGGCTCCTCTCAGAAGCCATGCTCCATCGCATCCGTTCGAAGTTCTAAGCGTCGATGTAATCGGACCGCTTCAGCGAACCAAAGATGCAGATAACCGATATATATTAATGGTAGAGGACGTATTTAGTAAGTGGGTCGAAGCCAAGGCGTTCACCCAAGTCGGTGGAAAAACAATAGCACAATTTATCGAAGAGGAACTAGTGGCGAGATATAGCGTTCCGAGGGTCATCATTTCCGACCAGGGAGGCCACTTCAATTCCGGCTTTTACGATACGTTCTGTACACGTAACAATATTGAAAGATTCTTCACAGCAGCTTACCACCAACAGGCCAATCCAATAGAAAGGAGGGTGCAAGAAGCTAAGAAGATCTTAAAAACCTTATTATATGGTTCACCCAACGACGAGTGGGATCGACATGTTAGTCAGATGGCATATATCTTGAGAACAAGAAAAAACGCCGCTACGGGGCATACGCCCAGTTTCGTAGTACTCGGCTATGAATTACCGCAGATTGGTGATTGGAATATGTTCGCTTATAGACAAGAACGTCGTAATCAAGCGGACGTTCCCCGCCTTGAAAGAGTCAAGGAGATTCGTAAAAATCAAACAAATTACCAATGGCGTTACGCACCCAAAGTGGCGGTAACGCCGGTCGTATATAAAGTGGGAGATATGGTAATGACTAAAAGGATCAGGAAGGATCATACCTTCACACCGTCGTGGAGTGGGCCACACAAGGTTTTAAAGAGATTGTCCAATGAAGTTTACCTCATTCACAAGGGAGTAACTTCGACGAGATTACATGTCGATGCCATCAGGCCGGCACCTAAGGGAGATCCCGATGTTGAATTGGAATTGTCTGAAGAATCAGAAGATAGTCCGGATGAAACTCATCTTAGTGACGACGCTTCCTCATCAGACAATGAGATCGCGCCCAGGTCAGAGCGACGTAGCGATACCACACTAGTTCAAATCAATGTTCCCGCAGGTGCTCAAGATGAGCCGGATGTAATAAGTCGAGACCCCGATGATGCTCGAGATGAGCCAGATATAGAAGAGTCACCTCTAGATATTTCTGAGGTCGACCACGGCTAATAGCCGTTTTCGCTTTTTTTTTATATTTTTTCTCAAAATTCTAAGTGGCGATTTTGACCTATATGCGGTCGAATCGAAAATTTAAAGTCTACTCCATGAGCAGACATGGAAAGACGGCGAACCCGACGCAAGAGCGCGATCCGGTAAGCCTAGCTTCTCAAGAGCGAGAGCCGCCAAGTTCGAGTAATGGACGTAGGCATAAGTACGAATCAGTACGAGTTTCGGAAGCTGTTTTTCTTATGCAAGAAGACAACTTCTATTTTAATCATTTGAAGTCAACAAAATTAACGTATACCCCAAATGGAAACTACGAGTTTCAGAAGCCGTTCTTCGCTCAAGAAGACGCTTCAATTTTTTTTTTATATACTTTTTTCACAAGTCGTGATGACCACACGAGTATCGTAAGCCGATTTAATCTACCTTACGAAGTAGAAACTGCGAGACGAGTTTCAGAAGCCGTTCTTCGCTCAAGAAGACGCTTCAATTTTTTTTTTATACTTTTTTTCACAAAGTAGTGATGACCGCACGAGTATCGTAAGCCGATTTAATCTACCTTACGAAGAACCAATTTCTAACCATTATAAGTTAACAAAATTCATGTTAGAAAAATATTTCATTAAAAACAACACATTGTGTTTGTTAGTCGACGCGTCCCAGTCGACGACTTGCTAAAAAGTCAATCTAGTTGCTGAACTGCATTTTCCATGTGCAGAAATGGAAAGGTGACCCAGCCTGTCGCAAGGGCGCGGCATGGTGAAGTCTGGAACTCAAAGGCGAGGACCGTCCAAGCTGCGGCATGGAGATATAGACAGCCTCTTCTAGAAAGGGCCGAAGTTAAGCAAGAGCGAGACCAGGGCAAAAAAGCGAGTGCAACGAATTAGTGAGAGTGGACGCTAATCAAAATTGTGCTACGCTTCGCACCTCGACGCGGGTGTAATTAAGTTGATAAAAATGTTGTATCAACTTGGCGTATTGTTTAAAAAATGTATTTATTTTTAAGTTAGATAGGCGAATCAGCCGTCTGCCCCAATTAAGGCCGTTATTTTTAAACATCTGTACCATAGGTCAGACCGTCAAATGAAGGCATATAGACATACAAGTGAATATGGAAATTAAAGGTAATCGATGAGTAGAAAAGATTCAACCAAAGGAGGGGAGTGTTGTAGAACTCTCCAAAATCGTCCTAAGTTGAAGACATAATCAAAATTCGACTTAGGCTAAAATTTCATTTAAAGACATTTTTGGGAGTCTGCAGAGGCGCAGATCAGTCCATAAGGACCGTTTTGGGTTCTATAAGGCGTTGGAAATGACCAGGTGAAAATTCGAAGAAACACCGAATTTTCACTTAGGAAAAATGTTTTTGGTTCAGAATATGAGAGTAGAAGTATATAATGACAAAGATTTATGAATAATATGCTTTTTCAAAGGTACCATAAATTGGACTTTGAAAAACAATATTTTTGGAAGGGCGTCAAAATTTGGCCCAAGAATCGATTTATCGAAAGTACGCCAAAGTTTCACTTGCAGACTAATTTTTCAAAACTGCGTTGAAATTTGGCTTGAAGATCGATTTTTCAAAAGTACGACAAAATTTCACCCGCAGATTAACTTTTCAAAAGTACCTTGAAATTTGGCTTGAAAATCGATTTTTCAAAAGTACGCCAAAATTTCACCCGCGGATTAACTTTTCAAAAGTACCTTGAAATTTAGCTTGAAAATCGATTTTTCAAAAGTAAGCCAAAATTTCACCCGCAGATTAGTTTTTCAAAAGTACCTTGAAATTTGGCTCGAAAATCGATTTTTCAAAAGTACGCTGAAATTGGTCTTAAAATGGATTTTTCAAAAGTACCACGAAGTCAGTTTAAAAAGTACCACGAAAATATGATTTAAATTATTTTTATTTTTTATTCCTCAACCAAAGACATTGACCTTTGAGGTACGGTCATTGAAAGCCCAATTCTAAAGTATGAGCATAAAATTTTAACGATGCACTGCATCCGAAAGGCAAAATAGAAGATTTTGTCAAAGCCGGCGTAGTGCCGATAAGCGAAAATTGATAAAAATCAATGCACATGTACAAGGCCGGTTTCTCGCATAGAAAGAGTTTGGATTGACTCAGCGGCTCGCAATTTGGTCGAGCGCGTTGAGTGGTCCAGACAAAGCAATGGTAGAAAAGCCAATAACGGGGCTTTTCAAATGACAAAGTTGTAGAGGAAAACGCCTTGTGCATAATAATCCAAAAATTCAATTTTGCCTAAAAGTCGCTCGAAGGTGAGACGCTGCCAAATCGATAATATTAATCGACTGTGATAAGGGTTAGTAAGTCGTGGACTGATCGAACGCCACTCAACTTATGCAGTAATAAGTCCTCTGAATGTGTTTGAGTACGTGAATCCCCACGATACAAGAACTTTAAAGCTAAGTAGTCTCTAGCGAAACTAAATTCATTTAGTAAAACTTTTTTAAGTTAATTTCAGTCAGCCTTAATTATTCATTTACCCAGAGTCTGAAATGATTCTAAAAGCTCACATTTTGATTCTGAGAAGGTACGTATGAATCTTTTCTACCTAATCGATCGTTAGCGTGAGCTCTCTCGCTTGTATGGTCTGAAAGTCACTACCTTGATTGGGGAAGGCACGATTCTTTCTTGAGAATTTTGTATAACCAATTCTGTTAAATAAACGGATTCTTTGAACTAATATTTCTTAATTGATCTTGAGGCCTGTTGACGGTCTATAATCCCTGGAACTTTCGTATAGAAAACCGGATGTGTCGAGTTAATTCGCATTAACGTTCGACCTTCTGGTTGCCTTACGGAGGTTTGATAGGGATTTTTTTATGCGTTTTTTGAGAAATATATTCCGTTATTAATGGACCAAAACGTGATTTTCGCGTACCAAAACTAATCCCTCCGCAGAGAAATTCTTCGGTTGGGATTTTTTTATGCAAAAATTCAGGAAATTAAGAGGTGCCTAAACCCCTAACGAGGGAATTCGGGTCCAGAGAGAGCGTAGTTTCCGATCTGTGGTAGTGCAGCCTTGGTCCCATTACTCGGCTACCGAAGTGCATCTTATCTCGAACCCGCCTGGGAGGTAGAAGAACGGGGTAATACGCGACTGGCGCCCCCTGAGAAATAAATTGGTGTCGCGTCATTTTGACGCCCGGTAGTGCGTTCTTCTACAATTCCACGCAGGTAGCTATAGTTGCCTCCGTGGTGTGTTAGTTGTCGCTCTGGAAACTCAGGGTCTTCTAACTCTTGCCACAAATGTGCGACTGGCTGCCTGTCAGTGGTCACCGTTTGTGTCATTTCCTAAGTTGTGCCTATCCTTTCAACTTAGCTACACCGTGCTGATGAGGACCAATGAGTCCGAAACACGTGTCCACGGTTGCTCTTTTTCTCTGCGGTCTTACCCACGATTTTTTTCTGTTTGCCATAAAGCTTTGTTCCGCATTAACAACTCCTATTTTTTTTATTCTTCCTTGGGTCCAGTGATTCCACGCAGGTAGCTATAGTTGCCTCCGTGGTGTGTTAGTTGTCGCTCTGGAAACTCAGGGTCTTCTAACTCTTGCCACAAATGTGCGACTGGCTGCCTGTCAGTGGTCACCGTTTGTGTCATTTCCTAAGTTGTGCCTATCCTTTCAACTTAGCTACACCGTGCTGATGAGGACCAATGAGTTCGAAACACGTGTCCACGGTTGCTCTTTTTCTCTGCGGTCTTACCCACGATTTTTTTCTGTTTGCCATAAAGCTTTGTTCCGCATTAACAACTCCTATTTTTTTATTCTTCCTTGGGTCCAGTGATTCCACGCAGGTAGCTATAGTTGCCTCCGTGGTGTGTTAGTTGTCGCTCTGGAAACTCAGGGTCTTCTAACTCTTGCCACAAATGTGCGACTGGCTGCCTGTCAGTGGTCACCGTTTGTGTCATTTCCTAAGTTGTGCCTATCCTTTCAACTTAGCTACACCGTGCTGATGAGGACCAATGAGTCCGAAACACGTGTCCACGGTTGCTCTTTTTCTCTGCGGTCTACCCACGATTTTTTTCTGTTTGCCATAAAGCTTTGTTCCGCATTAACAACTCCTATTTTTTTATTCTTCCTTGGGTCCAGTGATTCCACGCAGGTAACTATAGTTGCCTCCGTGGTGTGTTAGTTGTCGCTCTGGAAACTCAGGGTCTTCTAACTCTTGCCACAAATGTGCGACTGGCTGCCTGTCAGTGGTCACCGTTTGTGTCATTTCCTAAGTTGTGCCTATCCTTTCAACTTAGCTACACCGTGCTGATGAGGACCAATGAGTCCGAAACACGTGTCCACGGTTGCTCTTTTTCTCTGCGGTCTTACCCACGATTTTTTTCTGTTTGCCATAAAGCTTTGTTCCGCATTAACAACTCCTATTTTTTTATATATATATATATATATATATATATATATATATATATATATATATATGCATGGTCATATACAGGCCCGTTTCATACACTGAGCGGTTGTAGTGTAGCCCGATTTGACGTTGTGCAGCCCGGGGTCGGGCTCATCAACGTATCCCCGTGTATATCATCACTAAATGGCCAGAAAGCATGTTAGCTTCCTTCCTACAAAATTCTGGGGTGGGCTTCAAAAAGTCATATTTTCATGTTCCGAGATACACTTTTAGTTCAGCACTACTGAGTCAGGCGGCGCTGTTCCTGTATATCCATAAATATAAAATACATTGAGTTTCTCCATTTGTTGTACTAAATTGATGTTTCCATGTTCCTAAATTCGGTTTGTGATTTTTTGCATTCAGGATTCAATAATAATATACTTAATTGGTATTAATTCTGGTGCTAAAATTTTCATGGAGAAATATTAAACAATTATTATGCAGAATGATGATTTACGTATAATAAGGATAGATAGACATTGTTCATGATGACTAGTTCGTATTACTTCTACAGCCACATATAGTACAGGAAAACTTTACCTTAACTCGAAAAAAATTTGTGCAGACCCTTATAGGTTCAAAATAGGCCAAAGTTCACGAAACAAACAAGTTTAGGAGTTTTACGGATCGCGGGGGGGTGAAAAGGGGTACTTTTAATTAAAAAATCGATTTGTCTTTACTTTCTCGAAATTTACAAAAAATAGTTCAAATACAATTTATTTCTGACAAAATCATCGTTAATTTGGTGTTTTTTAATTTAATTTAATAGCAATAATTAACCGATATACTAGAGGTTTTAACTTCAGCATAATGTGATATGAATTAGATATCGTTTATTTTTGGCAGCTTAATAGTAAATGCATAAAAAAAGAAGTTTCGATATTATGCGAAGGCTTGCTAATTTATATGGGGTGGCACCCAAAAAAAAAAAACAAAAACATTATAGCTGAGAGATAATGAAATTTTAAGAAGAAAAGAACCTATGCAACTTTTATAAATTGATATAACCTAATAACTACTAGAAAATTTGTGATTTTAGCTTGAAGAAGTGGTATTTCAATGTTAAATATCTCAGAAACTATGGCACTTACGCCAAAAACGCTAATAACCAAAATGAAAAATTATTAATTAAGCTTTCAAATGATTTTTTTCTTATTTTTATAGCGTAAAAACAAGGAAGTTACGACAAAAACAATGTACTTTTCCACATTTTTTTTTTTTTTTAATAAAAACGTCGCAATTTTGTTAATGTAAGTAGCCAGTAATGAAAAAAATATAATCCCATATACTATTTTTCGTTAATATAGTATAGTGTGACCCTACACGCTCGAATGTTTTTATCGACTTACAGCCGATGCTTTAGAAAAAAAAATTGTATTATAAACTGTAAAGGGATTTTAGAAAAAACGCAACATTCTTGTTTCTCTGCAAATATTTCAATAAATATTAGTTTAAGAGAAAATATGGTGGACATCAAAAATTAAGCTTGTAAACTGAGAATTTTGTTTTGTTTATATTGATATTTGTGTAAGGTTGATTGTTTCGGAGATATTTAATTTTATAGATGGCATCCAACCGTTTTTAGGATGAAGTATTTAAAAAAATTAAAGGTAATTAATTAATCTTTAAAATGATTTTTGTTTGTTTCTACATCACAAAAAATAAAGAAGTTATGGCCGATTCAATGTGCGTCTTCACATTTTTGTTAACAAAATGTCGGCATTTTGTTATTGCAATTGCTCAGTAATTAATTTTTCCTCGAAAAATCCTGTTTTTCGTTAATATATAGCATCACCTAGATGTTCAATTTATTTTGTTCCTTTAAAACACTTTTTTTGAACAAACTCCATCCGCCATCCCCCCCCATCGGAAAATGGTCGTATTTCGGTTAATTATTGCTATAAAATTAATTTAAAAACACCAAATTAAAGATAATTTTTCCAGAAACAACTTGTATTTGAAATATTTTTTTGTAAATGCCATATTTCCCGAGAAATTAGAGAAAAATCGATTTTTTTTATTAAAAATACCCATTTTTTACCCCCTATAGGTTTCCGCGGATCCGTTAAATTTCTAAACTTTTTTGTTTCGTGAACTTTCACCTATTTTAAACTTATCTTATAACCAAAGTTTAAAGTCTGCACAAATTTTCTTCGAGTTACGGTCATTTGTTTCAATATTTTCCTGTACTAGTAGTGGAGTGGACGTATATTAACGGTGAAAAAATTGTTGTTTTTTTTTAAATAGATTTACAATGGCATAAACGATGATGTTTTAAGTTTCAGCAAATAAATTCTATCTGTAATTTCTTTTGTGCGCACGATTACTCTGGAACCGTTCATGATATTGACTCAAAATATTGTACACCTGTGTATTAAACGAGATTTGGAAATAGATTATGTTTTGATCTTATTCCGTTGAAGGGTTGGTGGGTAAATGAGGGTAAATAGGTAAAGCAAGTAAGAATCGATAAAATTGGGATTTAATGTATGTACGAGAAGCCAAGTTCTCAAAAAAATTTTGAGATCAGTCACTTCCACTATCACCCTGTTTTTATAATCCACATAATGGATTGACTTACAGTATCAACCTTTTTTTTTTTTTTCGTTGTAAGAGACTTGAATGTGGAAGTAGTGATTCGTTAGGCAGCGGTATTTTCAGTCGGGTTCTCTCTGCTGTATGGCGCACCTAACTGGATGACGTGATCTGTCGTGGTTGCCTGTTAAGAGTACACGGTCTCTACAAAAATAAAATTTTGATGGGCTAACTTGAATTGTTTTATGCTGTTTGGACGTGTATAAGAGAACAACGCCATGACTGCTGAATACCTATTACTTAGACACCACGTAGCGAACTGGAAGTACAGTAACCGTAAAAAAATTAAATTTTCTTTTGCTTTAATAGGATGTCATGAAACGCCTAGATTTTCAGTGTGAGTCAAGAAAAATGCCTGCCTGTCTGCCTGTAACATTTTTTTGTACGCACGATTACCCTAGAACAGTTGAAGATATTGGCTAGAAGTTTGGTACACCTATGTATTATAACGATATTTGGAACAAGATTGTATTTTGATCTTATCCCGTTGAAGGGTTGGAGGGTAAATTGGGTAAAATGGAGTTAAATAGGTAAAGCAAGCAAGTTAGAATCCATGAAATTGGGATTTAGTGTATATACGAGAAGCCAAGGTTTCAACATTTTTTTGGCATTAGCCACCCTCGCTACCACACCATAATTGAAGGAGGTGAAAAAATAAAATTTTGATTTAGCGTGTATACAAGAACCTAGGTCTCAAAAATTTTTCCCCCACCCCGTTATTTAAGAGGATAAAAAGATAAAATTGTGATTTAATATGTATACAGGAACAAAAGGCCTGAATACTTTTTTGTCTCTCTACCACCCCCATTACCACCTCCACCACATTGTTAAAGGGAATAAAGAAATAAAATTATGATTTATGTGTACAAGAGCCTCTAAAAATTTTTGCCATCAACTTCCCCCTCTACCATTCCCACTACCGTGCAGCATATCTTTTTATTAGTCCAGACGACAGATAAAATTTTATAGTGAAATCTCCAAAATGAATAATTTTTTTTAATCAGTCCGTGAAAGTGTATAGAATAATATCCTGAAAAGTTTACAATCCGCTCGGATGCAGAACATAAAAGAAAAGTGAAAAAAATGTATCCATTTTTTTCAAAATTCTGAAATTAAGTCAGGGTATGAAAAAATAAAAAATACAGTTGGATAGACCACGTGTTTCTGAACAAAAATGTCCTAATAAAATTTATCGCTAACACCACGGTATTCCTGGAAAAAAGTGAAGTGAAGTAACTTTGTCACCTGCGCGGCCAAGCACACGCACGGTTAAATGCACACTATGGAACCTCTAAAAATTCTTAGCAGTTCTAACACTTTCTGATTACACATTTTTAACATTTTTCTTAATGAATAGGAGGATAGTGAGTCTGGAGAGAAAATATATAATTATGAACGCATACACAGACACCACACATAGCCGTTGTAACGAAGCAGATCTGTCGCGCCGTCACTCGCACGAATTTTTAACTGCCTTTACTGTATTGTATTTATTAATGTATTTATAAAAAAAAGTTTCATTAATTTTTCACTCACCCCAATTAAATAAAAATTATAAAAATAAAATGTAAATTTTACACCTATCCACATTTCAACTATATTCAATGGATTCCTTATACATTTGTTAATGTATTGGAAAAGTTCCAGAATTTATATTCAAAACTATAGAGAGTTATAAGGATAAGATCGTGAAAATCGCTATTTCTGATCAAGAATGGGATTGATCATATGTTCGAAAAAATGCATACAAGTAAACGAATTTGTGTTTGAACATTCGAAAAGTATCACTATCACACATTTTTTTCGAAATAGTGATATTTTATTTTTTCCAATGCGTAAAGTTCTCGGCAAATCACAGCCTCCAATATATATATATTTATCAAAAAAATCATCAAGCAAGGAAATTAAAATGATTTGAGATGTACCTTTTTTTGAATCCACATTACTACAACTTAATAAACCATAATAATCATGAAGTGTACGTACTTTTTAATAGTTCTCAATGAAGAAAGAAATTTTTTGAAGGGCTTTTATTTTTTCTATATTTTTTATTGCGGCGATTGAGTTCAGGCGTGATAATATAAGTTTTAAATGTTAGATATTTCATCTGTTTTAAGTAACAACACTCAATGAGAAATGAGGAAACAAACTGAAGTATGAGTCGATGAACAATACAGAATTAGACAATAGACATCCTTTGTACCAGAAAATCAAATTAACAAAAAAATTCAAACATGTGGCCAGAGTTTGTTAACAGTTTACTAAAGAGTTTATTAGATTAGAAATTGACAGGCACTCCAGAAGTATCCGGCCATAAAACTATTATAAGGAACATATCAATGTAAGAAAGGAATTTGTAAATTGTCCATTCATTTCTAAAGGGTCAGTTCTAGAAATACAACCCATTGCTGTTTGTTTAAACGAAACTAGAATAACTAAAGACATTTTAGATTGTGAGATTTTCATATAAATTTATAAACATTTTGTATACAATTCTTTTAGTCGCATCCGGAGATGTAATAATTTATATAATCAACACAACTGAAAGTAACATAATTGAAAATATGGAATTTAACCATTGGGTTTTACAAACTAAAATTAAAGTATATCTGGAGATAATATTTATTGGTTGTATTTACCATTCTCGTAACACAAATTACTTGCAGCTTTGTAATTTTTTTGAAAGTTGGAAATTAGTCATTTATTATTTGTGTAATAACATGTTACTTACTGTTAGATTAAATTGTTAAAATATTGGCATACCAACGAAATCATTAGGAAAGCCATAGATTCCAGAGTTTTCATAGTATGAGACTAAAACTTGGCAGGGGTAATTAATATAAACTAAAAATGTCCAATTTTTCATTATTTGAGAAGTTTCGTTCACTTCTGGTTTCCCCGGAAATGATTCCAACTTTGAAAAAAAAAAACACCCTGTGTATTTTTACATGTTTTGATTTCGGAGGCGATTTCAAGTATGATTGCATAGTTTAAAAAACAAATTTAGACTACTTGATTCTTTTGTGAATAATAATTTAAAAATCGAGAAAACACCCTTATTAAGTATGCCTTGAAAATTGAAAAAACTATTTTTAAATCATTCATTTCGTCTGCAAATAACAAAAGCGTTCTGTCCGAAATGTCCATTTTATTTAACACCTGTCAGAGCCAAAACATAGACTACTGCTACTCTTGTATTATTTCATGTGGGTAAATATACCTACATATTTTAATAAAAAGGGTATATTTTAGTCACAGTTAGGAAACACTAATGCAAACATTAGTGGGAAAAGAGCAGAGCGCTTGACCTAAACTTTATGACAGCATCAAAAAAGGTGATTAAGAATTTTTTTCTGCCTCGGCTTTATTATTTTAATATATTTTTGATGTGGTAACAAGTGCAATGAGAAGTCCAGCTTCATAAAAATTTAAACAATGTATGTTGCAATATTAGAATTTTCTACTATTTTTTTTTATCTCCGGTCTTGGTAATCGCATAAAAAAAATGAAAATAAAAATTTTGAATATAAATAGACAAAAAAACTTTGTAATAATTTGTTAACTTGCAAAAAATAAAAACCATTAAAAATTACCTTCTTTGTATAATTTAAGAAATATAGTGTAATAATGCATAAATCTATAATAGCCTAGGAAATAGGCAAATTCGAGTGGTTACCATCTGCCAGTCGGTAATCGAAGAGACCATATAAGTACAAATATTTTTTCTCTCTGGAACTTTTTGGTATGGTGGGGGGATATGGAGGGGAGGGGGGCATTTATTTTTAAATCGAATGATTATCGATATCTGTCCGCATAGGTAGTTAGTATATGTACTTCACATACCCCAGTTACGCTGGCAGACGAAACTTCCGGCCGGCGCGTGCGCTAACCGAAAATAGAAACTAAAAATTTTTTTTCTATTTTCGGTTAACGCGCGCCGATCGGAAGTTTCGTCTGCCAGCGTAATTGGAGTATGTGAAGTACGTATACCAACTATCTATGCGGACAGATATCGATAATCATTCGATTTAAAAATAAAAAAGTTCCAGAGAGAAAAAAAAATTGTACCTATATGGTCTCTTCGATTACCGACTGGCAGACGGTAACCACTCGTCGTCGAATTTGCACGCTATTTCCTAGACTATAACGAAGGTGGGTGAAACTATGCCTTTTATTGATTTATTTTTCGAGTTATGTTCAAATAACAATGACTTTTTCTTAATAAAATAATAAGTTAAAAACATCAAGCAAATAACACAGAAAAAAAAGTATCATCTACAGATTTTTAATTGCATTTTAAATGACCCAGAAAAGTATGAAAAAACCGCTGCCCAAGGAATCACTACTTCCACATCCAGATTTTCTATCCAAGTCACTCACAACGAAAAAATTTTGTATGTGGAAATAATTGTTTATGGAACTTTAATAATATAATATTTGAAATCCTCTACCCCAAAAACCCATGAAATGATACCCCACATCGGTAGTGGGGTGGGGATGGTGATAGGGGAGTGGATGAAGTAAAAAAATATTTTGAAGTTTCTGGTTATTGTACATGCACTAGATCACAATTTTTTTTTCATCCCCTTTAATAATGTGGTGGGGGTGGTAATGGGGGTGGCTAATGCCAAAATTTTTTTTGAGATCTTAGCTTCTCTTGTATCTACTAAATACCAATTTTATGGACTCTTACCTGCTTGATTTACCTACTTACCCCAATTTAACCCCAACCCTTCGACGGAACAAGATGAAAATATAATCTAGTTCCAGATCTCGTTAATGTACATATGTGTACCAAATTTCAAGTAAATATCTTAAACGGTTCCAGAGTAAACGTGCGCACAAAAATAGTTACAGACAGACCGACAGACATACATTTTTTTTCGCTCAAACTTAAAATCTCGACGTTTCATGACATTCTAAGCCTATTTGAAGAATAAAAAGTTTTTAAAAATTTAGTTTACACTAGGTGTGGAAGTAAAATGACGACAGACAAGTGTTTCGGTACCTCATTTTTGATGCATTGGCAGCCGGAACAAAGATAAATAAATAAAATTAATAAATAAATAGACATTTATTGTGCACAAAAGAGTGTACACACAAAAGGAAGAGGTTAGTCTATACTATCTTTCACCTCCCCATATATATTAGGAAAAGAAAACCCGACCAAGGAATCACTACTTCCACATCCAGATTTTCTATCCAAGTTTCTCACAACGAAAAAAATTTGTATGTGGAAATAATTGATTATGGAACTTTAATAATATAACATTTGAAAGCGATAAAAAATATTTCCTCTACAAAATATTTTATGAAAATTAGATACTTACATCAGAAAATCGCAATTTATTTATTTTTCCACCATACGCTTAACTCGTTTTTAACTTTAATGCTCAAAAGAGCATGAGCACATGACATTTTTTTATGGTCTTTTGACACATCAGTACTTATGTAATTATTTATTTTATATAAAAGTCGGCTTGTAACAACGAAACCTCCACGGAAGTCACAAAAAGCATATTAATAATACACTCTCTGTCTATTTTTAAGTTCAAATTGCTTTCTTACGTCTTCACAGTATTACAGTACTTTCTGATGGGCAAATTAAAAGAATTTACTAGAAGTATCCGTCTTTGCACAGTGGGATAAAATGAATCTGCAAACTTATTTCATAGAATGCAACTCTCAGTTATTGATGTTAACTTGGGACAGCTGGTACATAGTATTATTTTTTTTAAATTGAACCTATAAGTATAGTGACACTGAAACATAATTAAATAAAAAACTTACGAATACTTAAAAGGAACTTCATGCTTTGTTGTTATTTGATGTCAATTAATTTTTGGTCATATTTGACATGGAAACACAATGCTGTAATCTCATCGAAAATAAGCACAGTTTCCAAAGAAAAATTGATGCAACAAGGGACTCTTTTGCTGTTAATACCTAATTTTACTGTAGTATCAATACTGTCCGTTTTACATTTCTCTGTTAGGTAAATAAACGTAATTTAATTTCTAACGCTTTGCATCTTTTTATTTCAATGCGAATGAGGCAATACTTTAAAAGTGGAAAACAAAAAATGAGGAGAAATTCAAAATATTTAAATACTTATAGGCCTACCACGAATATTACTACATTATCATTTATTAATAACACAGGTTTACAAAAAAAAAAAGTTGTCTGGATCTGGGGACAGACCATACGTTTCTTATGTATTTTTCGACGCTGAATTCGATTCTATTTTTAGTTTTGCTCTATCACGTTAGAATTTTGAGATATCCTAATCTAAAAGTTCAAAAAACACGATTTTTTGACATATTCGAATTTTTTTTCTCGAAAAACCATGTATGGGATCTTAAAGTACAAATCTTCCTTTTTAAAATGCCGTTGAGTTTGCTCAAATATCTTCTTTTTTTCTTCGCTGAGATATTGCAATTTAAATGATGACCATAAGGTTTCCGTACTAATTAAATGTATTGGGAAAGATATGATATGAACAGACAATTTTAAAAATTCGATATCTCAGCGAAAAAAAAGATATTTGAGCAAACTCAACGGCATTTTAAAGAGGAAGACTTGTTCTTTAAGAGCCCATACATGGTTTTGCGAGAAAAAAAATTCGCAAAGCTACATAACGTCAAATATGTCAAAAAACCGTGTTTTTTGCGCTTTTAGGTTAGGATATCTCAAAATCCTGACGTGATAGAGCAATACTAAAAATAGATTCGAATTCAGCGTCGAAAAATACATAAGAAACGTATTGTCTGACCCCAGATCCAGACAACTTTTTTTTTTGTAAACCTGTGTAATTAATGTTTATTTGCATACAAAACCACCCAATATTTTATTAGGTTCTTTTAATGTATCCTCAAATCCATAACAATAAATAATAAAAAACGGTATATTATTTTGGCGTTCAGAATGAATATATTTCCTTTATTAGGTGGCCTTCCAATAGCGTCTCTACTGTAAGGAGTAATGATAGTGGCGCAGTATAGCAAGCCCTCCTAGCCATATAATTTTGTGCTTCGTGACAATCTATGCATCAAAGAAATATATATTATAAAAATATGACCTATTCGGGCCCAGTTAGATTGGCAACATCGCTGGGATGGAGAACGAACGCTAGCTATATTCTTATATACAGCGGGCTTTGAAAGGATCGGTAAATATATCCGGGCTCTGAAATATGCCATGTTTATATAATCAAAGGAAAAATAATAATTAGCTACCTCTAGTGGCTTCCTATTAAAAAAGGTGCACAACAATCGCTATATTTAATAAATTTGTTAATTTATACACTTGGGAAATGCCGGGCTTATGAGCGACCTATCGATATATCGGGCTACACAATATACCGTCTATACCTATATATATATATATATATATATATATATAATACATATATATATATATATATATATATATATATATATACCGTGTGTGTAGCGCGGGCTAGGCATGGGGAGTAAGAATTACAACATCGCGTGTGCCAGCTGGCTGAAATGAAATAACAGAGCTGGATGCTCCACCAACGGACGAATTTACGGCTGCCGGTGTTGTCATATTTCTCGCGCTACGTGAATGTACATGCCTAATGGGAAATTACACGCACGGTAATATATACGTATTTACCGGCATTATTAAGCCCGAAATTGTATGTTTTCCAGTTGATAGGAAGCCCGTGACCGACTTACGCGGCCCGACTTCGGGCTTAGTAAAACTTACGTGTATATTCAGCGATAAAATATTGTATGGGTCATTGACAGTTTATCTCGCTTCTTAGGGGGGGTTATTGAAGTCATTGTTTACCTTTCCACATATAATTTCAGTTCAAATAAATTACAGTACAAGTAATTTAGCGTTTTTACTGATATTTAGAAGGGCCTGTTAAAGTCGTTGTGTCCCTCAAAAGATACAGTTTTAGTTCAAAGAAATTCCGCACTAAGGGCGCCTACGAGAGCTGTATATACACTGTGGATGTAAGCCCGGTTATTGGAAGCCCAGTATTTTAGTCGCACTATACGTGGCCCGTAAACCACGAGGCTGGTCCCCGGTCTACAGCGATGTACTGGGGTAAAGGGCAATAGTCCTGCCCGGCCCCAGACATCCGAGACCGACATCTTTAGCCAAGAATATTGGCGCCAGTAAACTTGACAACAGTGTATCTGAGAGAGGAACTCAAAGATCATGGTATAATATGATATTTGAGGAACTTGTAATGAAAGAAATCGAAGGTGCTCTTAAATTCGCTTTTATTAAAATCAAAGTGAAATAATTAAATTAAATTTAAGTTAATTTTAACTAATAATCAAATACAATTATTTCATCTAATTCAAACAATTACAGTTAAAGCCAAAATATTGAAAAGAAACATATTGGAAACAACAAAGCGCCAATTGTACTTTAAAAATTCATTTCAAATTTCCATCGGTGCCAGTGACACTTTCAACTACGGGATCAACAAATAAACGTCTACAGTTTTGCTATTTTTTTGTTCACTTGAAAAAATTGTGGAGAATAAAAGAAAAATAATTCAAATAGTAATCAAACACATTTAATTCTTTCTTCTGTTTGAAACAATTACAATACGTTTGATCTAAATGAAAATAGTAAAAAGAAACACATTAGACGCATAGTATAGTATCTACATGTTTTAACTTCGGAATAATGTCATATTGAACAGATTTCGTTCATTTTTGGCAATAAATGGTTCACAGAAAAGTTTCTATATTGTGCGGGGGCTTGCTAATTTATAGGGGGTTAAAAATATATAAAAATATATATATATTAAGTGCCACCCCCTCTCAGGGGGTGGCACTTAAAAATATATAAAAATAAAATATATATATATTAAGTGCCACCCCCTCTCAGGGGGTGGCACTTAAAAATATATAAAAATATATATATATATATATATATATATATATATATATATATATATATATATATATATATATATATTTTTTATATATTTTTAAGTGCCACCCCCTGAGAGGGGGTGGCATCCACCACCTATAAATTAGCAAGCCCCCGCACAATATAGAAACTTTTCTGTGAACCATTTATTGTCAAAAATGAACGAAATCTGTTCAATATGACATTATTCCGAAGTTAAAACATGTAGATACTATACTATGCGTCTAATGTGTTTCTTTTTACTATTTTCATTTAGATCAAACGTATTGTAATTGTTTCAAACAGAAGAAAGAATTAAATGTGTTTGATTACTATTTGAATTATTTTTCTTTTATTCTCCACAATTTTTTCAAGTGAACAAAAAAATAGCAAAACTGTAGACGTTTATTTGTTGATCCCGTAGTTGAAAGTGTCACTGGCACCGATGGAAATTTGAAATGAATTTTTAAAGTACAATTGGCGCTTTGTTGTTTCCAATATGTTTCTTTTCAATATTTTGGCTTTAACTGTAATTGTTTGAATTAGATGAAATAATTGTATTTGATTATTAGTTAAAATTAACTTAAATTTAATTTAATTATTTCACTTTGATTTTAATAAAAGCGAATTTAAGAGCACCTTCGATTTCTTTCATTACAAGTTCCTCAAATATCATATTATACCATGATCTTTGAGTTCCTCTCTCAGATACACTGTTGTCAAGTTTACGGGCCACGTATAGTGCGACTAAAATACTGGGCTTCCAATAACCGGGCTTACATCCACAGTGTATATACAGCTCTCGTAGGCGCCCTTAGTGCGGAATTTCTTTGAACTAAAACTGTATCTTTTGAGGGACACAACGACTTTAACAGGCCCTTCTAAATATCAGTAAAAACGCTAAATTACTTGTACTGTAATTTATTTGAACTGAAATTATATGTGGAAAGGTAAACAATGACTTCAATAACCCCCCCCTAAGAAGCGAGATAAACTGTCAATGACCCATACAATATTTTATCGCTGAATATACACGTAAGTTTTACTAAGCCCGAAGTCGGGCCGCGTAAGTCGGTCACGGGCTTCCTATCAACTGGAAAACATACAATTTCGGGCTTAATAATGCCGGTAAATACGTATATATTACCGTGCGTGTAATTTTCCCATTAGG